>JAODUE010001935.1:0-12102 GCA_027564755.1 Amblyopsis hoosieri
TGTTTGTGAGAGGTAAGATGTTTTCAATAGTATGTATGAGTGGTGAGTTTGAATTATGGCCTACACGGCCCCCCATACAAGCGACTGTATAGAGATGCTTGTCAGATGTTTCAAACCAAAATGCAGACATGAGCGCAATACTGAATTTAGCTAAAGTATGCATTTAGTAGTTGTGATTCATATAGTATTTGAAACAACTACTACATGCATGTTCTCCAATAATCAGGACATTGTAATTGTATATGAGTATGATACAAGTCTGCCATCATTTTGAAAACGTTCACATATGTGCTAAAATCCTTAACCTTACCAACATTACATCAATCTTGACAATCAGCTATGAACCTCACTTACAGTAGTTATAATGGCAGTGTCAATGGGAGAATAACGTGTGACAAACATATAAATGAGAACTAAACAAGAGTGCTGCTATGCTGCAGTCACTGGCGACATGCTACCGAGCCATCTCCAGCAGTGTTACTAGTACTAGCCAATCAGAGGTGGGTGGGTGTTTGCTGCATGCTAGTCTTGCAGAGTGATTTACATGCATGACGACCAAGAGGATTTTATTTGGAAACTTAATGACACGACTCTGGCTGTTTGCAGGTCTTGTACATCTGGTAAATAAGTAAGTTATGGTTACTGCTTAAATACATTGAAATTAGTAAATAATGCACTACACTAGCGTCACAACATAATTACAGATACAGGCTTGTGAGTGACAATTCTAACAGCCAAAGAAAATCGACAGTACCACTTCCTGAAAGCCGAGCTAATATTCAGCACAGAGTAGTGCTTATGGACGGAAGAGTCTGAGACTAACTGGATGGGGATGCAAGTCAATCCAACTACAGTAAATACCCAACTGCCGACATCTGTGAAAGATGTTATTATGCATGCGGATGAGTGTGATTCAACAAAAAAGCTATAGCTCACTTAATGCCAGTGTGCCATTGGTTAAGCATTTGGTTAGCACAGGCACATTGATTTACTGTATGTCAGAGCAGGTACAGTATGGCAGATCAAATCCCTTTCTGCTTATGTGGGGTCAAAGTGTTGAGTGAGAGGACTCATGTGAATACCTTTGTGGTGGTCTTGGTGTATGTGTGTGTGTGTGTGTGTCAGATGTGAGAGGAAATGGAAAAGTAGCTATAGCAGGGCTGGTGCCTGCTAATCTCCCGCATTAGCGGTCTCACGGGGGATTCAACGGGAGGTCGGCAAGGACTGCTGGCGACTGGCAGCCCTTGTTATGTCTCCAGTTATGTGAGACAGTGGGCCTCATGTACGTACGTTAGCGAGCGCAGCGTAAAAATGAGCGCAGCCAGACCGCATATAGCAGACGCTGTGCCGTCGCATTTTACGTTGCATGTACTAAACTTGGCCTTGGCACCGCCGTCTAAACTTGGCCTTGACACGGCGAGTATGCTCTATGTTCCAGCCATATCCATATGTTGCGGTGCCCGAAAGCAATGGAACAGCAGAAAATAAAACAAGTTTAATGATCACGAAGTAGGCTAAATCTATTTATAAATAGCCTACTTGTTTATATGTATCGTCAAACCTAAAGATAACAGGGACGTAATTCTACCCCAAAATAATTGTTTGGGTGACAAGCCTAAACAATTTAAATGAAAGAAGTGGAATCAATATTTATTTTAACACCACACAAGCAATTCAATCGTCAATTCAATCATTAAAATTGTCAAACATGTCATTTTAGTGTTATATTGTAGTAGACACATCAAGTTAAACACCAACAAGTCAGATGTTATACTACAGGACATTTCTACTGGAGAAAATGCAGATCTGTGAGTCCATGCATGCATGCATATACAGTGTGTGTGTGCGCGTGTGAGTGGACGCATGTACTGTGTGTGTGTGTGTGTGTGTGTGTGTGTGTGTGTGCGCGTGCGTGCACATTACTGTATGTTTGTGTGTGAGTAGACACAACATACTGTACGGTAAAAGCTCTCTTATTGTTCTAGTCTATGGCTGTGGTTTGTATGTCATCTCCCAAGTACAAGGCCCACTCTCAGTGTTCTAGGCTTCAGCATAGGACCACAGTCCATTATTGTCTGACCCCTAATGGTGGAGAGCAGGATGCAGGCTGAAGGCAGTGGACAGAGAGAGAGAGAGAGAGAGAGATGATTTAAAAGTAAACTAAATCATTTTTCCTACTACCATTATCGAACCGGACCCCCAGACCCCGTTTTATATGCCCCCTCCCCCCCCCAATTGTTCTAATAAGATCTACGACCATGTAATGTATGATAGTGATATAATATGTATGTTTCGGTTTGAAATGACTCCTTCAACTCTTCTACCCCTCCACTTGCCACCATGTGAACTGATGTGCAATGTTCGTGAGGAAATTATCAATAGCACACTATGCTTCTGCTACAATAGTACAATAGCGTTGTGTCTTGTACCTTTAAAGTGCCAATAGTGCATTTAGGTAGTCACATGGGGATGCATTCATTATCTAGCTGAAATGTAAATAAAACATTTTACTGCCTCAGACTGGAGTTCACAAAACAAACAACCGATAGATGTGCTAGCCCCTAAGCTCTGCTGTCAGCACTGAAATACTTCTTCTTCACACATGTAGTGATGACTTCGTCAAGCCGTGTCACTGCAACCTTCCCTAAACACACACACAAACACATTCCAATTACAGAGGGGCGAGAGGAGGAGGGAGATGGAGAGGTTATAAAAAGAGAGCGTGAGAGGGAGAGAGAGAGAGAGGGAGGGAGAGGGTGAGAGAGAGAGAGAGAGGGAAAGGGTGAGAGAGTGAGACAGAGACAGAGAGAGAGTGTGTGTGTGTGGGAGAAAGAGAGAATGACAGAGATAGAAGTGAAAGAAAGATGTGAGAAGCCATCAAATATGCAGCAGCCTATTTTGCAAGGTTGGGAGGCGTGAGAATTTCAATTGCACACAACTAATTGATGCAGCGCTCCACCATCACGGATGCCTTTGCGGGAAATGGACTCAAGGTTGTGGTCAGGTTTGTTTGACCTTGTTTGACCTTCACTCCAGAGCGACACTTCCAAAGATACCACAAAGACAGAAACGTAGAGCCTTGTCCTCCAATGGCTCATAGTGTCCTAAGGGATGATGGGAAGAAATGGGTAGTGCAACGGCACGAACGGGTGTCAGAATTCAGAGCAGCCCAACAAGCCATGGCCCTTAGGAGCCAAAGCTTGGCCAAGGACATCATAAATACAAACAAACACACTGAGCTACAAATAAACAACTAAAGGTTGAAGCAAGGGATGCAAGGTCACAGTCAATCCCAGTAACGGCTCTATAAAAAGTTGTGTCTGTCAATACACTGGGTCAAAAAAGTTATCAGCAATGTGTCTTTGACATAATAGTTATTTAGTTCAATAAAGTTTCTCCTTGTTACTAAAGAGTCCATGTGAACCTTTTTCAACCAAGTGTGATGGCCCTGCTTTGTTTTAGCAGGCCTGTGGTTCTTATTGGCTGTATAGGCCCTAATTAGGCTAATTAAGTGCACCTGGGCACATATATACATATACTGTAGGTGTGTTGCAGCACACTGTCTCTGTGACCCTCTTGGCACCACACATGCTGTTTGGTTCTTAGTTTGGTTAGCATGCAACAAGCACCACATATATTCAGTACATACACCTACAGACATTGACACCTAATTATGTTATTCTGTTAGTTAGTTTAGTGTATGTTTAGTTTACGGCCTTTGAGTCAGGTCGTATCACAACTGTGAATACTTAAGCAATGCATCATACAATTAAGTGTCCTCCATTAGTAAAATATGTTATGTTACAACATTGGAATATACTGTAGATGTTTTCAGACAAAAATCATCGCTTTTACATTTTCTAAAAGCAGACATAATAGACAAAGTTACACAGATACAGTATTCGTGTATGTGTGTGTTTGACTATATTATTTCCTGCCTTATCTTAAAGCTGGCAGATCATGTAAGGTGTGGATGGCCGGCCTTTGGACAAATCTGGAGACAGAGACGTACATCTAGAACAGATGTATCAGGGAGAGGGGACGCATCTATCATAGGCCGGCATGATTTTTGCTGGTACTTCACTAAGCACATTAACTCCATTCCTCTCTCTCATCCCTGAACCATTACTATTCCTTTCCTTGATGATGCAAAGGCCACATTTAATACTCATAGTAGGCGAGTCTACAATCAAGGCTGTTGCTACAGATCGACCAGCCAGCCTCCAAAGTTACTGTCCATATCACGCTGAGCGAGGGAAAAAGGCACTTGAGTTGGGGAATCGACTTGTGGATCTGCTTCAACTGTGCGAGATGACCTTGCCAGAAATTCATCGGGTCATACATCGGAAGGTGGGGAGCTATTAATCGCTCCTCCCTGTACACTGCATGGCAAACGACGCCCGACAAGCCAAATGTCGGCCTGACCCTTAATGACTCGTTCAGGCTCAGATATCCTGCCAAATACGGGCACGAAGTCGCACAGTCTATGCCAAGCTATAGGCACGTGGGTAACGTGCGTCTGCCGCCGTGGCACCAACACATTAATGATTTCATGAGATCACAGCTGGCCCGGCTGGGGAGAGCACATTGGGGTTTCCCATGACTCTGAGCAAGTGATCATTAATGATCGTTCCCCGTCATAATTAAATGCGTTAAACAAAATACGGGAACTGAGAAAAGGTAACAGGGCTAAATATTACTATTCACGACTCTCACTACTCACAACTTTTTTCACTATAGGCTACAGGTGGATTGTAAACCTGAAATTCACAAACACCACTGAAATCTCTCTAATGTCACATATTACATTAGAAATGCTATTGCTATATGCTGTGTATTGTTGTTGTGAGGTACTCTATGTGAGAGGATATATAAAGTTTGGTTCATTTATTTATTTCTTAGTTCTTTTATTTATTTGTGTTATTGTTCACCACATGTATGTTTTAACATGTTTTAACATACTGTAATAATTCCTGCTTGGAAGACAGTGGATCAGGATCATGTCTAAAATGAACTACATTCTGCCTGAATATGCAAATGAGACAATCGTACAATGCATTGCTATTTGTGCCACCTAGTACCTGTCCAACGTGCTTCATGTTTCACAGTGAATTTGTCTTGTTGGTTAGAACATGTTGTAGCATCTTTAGAAAGCAGTAGCATCTTTAGAAAGCAGACTCGCTCATCTTGTTTGGAAACACAAATACGTTAGAGCAATGAAAACTAAGACAGCATTTCAAACGACCTCAGCTGTCATGTCCAATGAGTGTATACACTTATATGCATGGCTCCATTCCACTGTTGCCCCACCATATCGGTATTCGTTCTGTCATTGCATTTAGGGGCCGGGCATCATTTTACTTTTCATGTTCAGACTGCGTTTTGTTACCTGTGTCTAAATGGTGATCAGTCACTTAGAATCAACACATCGGCACAACAGTAAATTAGGCCTTCTATTCCTGTTACTCTTTCCCTACAGATGAACTGGCTCAGAGAGCTCACCTGGTCACAATGCTCACGGGGGCATGCCATACGTAGTGTGCATGCAACAACTCCTGTGCGTGTGCCACACACCATACAGCCACATGGCTGAATGGAAAATGACAGCCGTATGGTGTGCACCACAAATAACATGAGAGCCATTTATTTAATCTCATCTGGCTGACAGCTGCAAATGGGATGACATTTCCCTTATACAATGAAAACAAAAAGAACAGTAGTTTGATGTTGTCCTTGTCTCCTGCAAAATTATTTTATAATTTTCAAACCTTTATTTAACACTAGGGCTGGACCCGAACTATTCAAATTTTTGTTTGTTGGATAGGTATTTAAATATTTGTTAGACATTTTTTGGAATTTGATGTGCTACACTAAGCTCATCAGCGCAGTCTGTAATAGGGCCAGGCTCTTCTTTCGACACAGACTCTTATTGGCTGTTATATTGTAGGCTGTGAACAGCTACTATTGAGTCAAACAAAGTGTCAATCGAAAGGTCAGAGGGCAGCGGACAATTTGAGAGAAATTGTTAACATGAACTGGAGTTTATTATACATCCATGAATGTATGGACGATAATTGCCAGCTAATATTCTATATTCTGCAGTATAAAGTGACTACAACAGCAGTACATGCAGTATATTAATGTTATAGGCGAATATGTTTTGGACCAAATATTTTACTGGATTAGATTTGCCAATATAACAAGAACATTTTTGACCATTATAAATTGGTGTATAGTTACAGTACTAGGCATGTCTATCTGTGGATATTACTGTATGATTATTCATAGGTGAATAGCTGCCTCAATGTTTATGTATGACAAAAAACACATTTATTGATTCACAACAGCAGGTACTGCTGTTGTAATTGTTATCTTGGAAAAAAAACATAAATCAAATCACAAATGTCTTAACTGTAAGATACAGTATGTAGCACGAGTATAATTTTTTTTAATGTTTAATATTGAGTTGCTACCCCAAAAAGCCTTTTAATCGTATTTTAATATTAATATTGTTTTAATTGTTATATATTTTGGATATTTTGTTTTTTTCACCTCTTCTCTGCTTGTATTTATCTTCACTGTGGCTTTCTCAAGCATTTTGTGATTTTATATCTGTGAAAGCATTATATGAATAAACTTAGAGGAGCTTAATTTAGTTACTACAACACTAGACCAGTGCACACATTCACATAAACCCTTAGATTCCATGTGAATGCCAGTCGTGCGAGGACCCCCAAATTACTGTCATTCAAAAATGTACGTGACCAGACAAGGCAGCCCATTTAGCACATTGGTTTCCGATGCAGCTTTAATATTCACAGTTAAGAAATTTAGCTACTAGGCCTATTCACTAGTAACTTTATGAACTATTATTTTTATGCTGAGTATGACATCAAATACTGAAACATTTTTCTTGGCAGTGTGATAGACAGATGTCACCACTGAGACCAGATCAGTGTCATAAATAATAAATAGTAGTTGTGTGCTCCTGGTGACATCTACAGTCGCTTAGCCTAAATGATGGTATCAGTAATGTATGAGCCTCACACACACAATCACACACACACAACTCCCGCCCCTTTCCACCTTGGAAGCTTACTTGTGGTAGTAATTGGAATATTTTTGGAAAAAATTGCTTTCAGGTTGAAATGATGATGAATTATGAATATGACACTTTAGTCACTTCGGATTTCAAATGTCAAATTCCACTGACTGCATCAAACAGAAACTCTCAATCTCAACATTTCATATATCACTCAACATTGTTGAACAGCCAACAAATAAAGTTTAATAAATCATGTTCCTCGACTGGGGTTCACCCTGCCACAAAAAGCATTGTGAATCTTATCTCTATTTTGTGCCACTGGACAAAACAAGTAGGGCAGGGTCTGCAATAAACTAAAGTTTGAATACAATATATTGAAGCAATATCGCAAAAGAGGGAGTGCCGTAGACTGAGTATCAGTACAGCTGGATTTGGTCGTAGGTAGGAGACCGTAGACCGAGTGCAAAGGAAAAGGCAGCTAAAATTTTATGTTCTTTCAGGTCCTGCTGACAGTTTGCGTTCTGCAAGTCATCCTGAAAAGGATGTCAAAGCCTGTGAAGTTGAGGCTTTCCAAAAAACCATCAAATCTGTCCTTAGTTATTAAGACAAACACAAAAAATGTAATCAAAGCACAAGCGTCCGTATGCCGTTACACTAATGAAGCTATAGCAAAAATGCAGTCAACCTGCATACTTACATCCTGGCTATAGGTATACAATTGTTCAAACTCAACCAATCAACGTTGCATACATACAGGAACCAATCTCCTTACCATCCGTCTATAGTATGTACCCCTGCTCTCTGTCAGATGCTACATTTGGGCTGACTGATCATGTGCCAACAGAAACCTTCACAGATGAATCAAACCAGATTTCAGCCAACAATATTTACTCTAAATCCAATTGGAGTTGCCTCAAGGAAGTGTTCTTGAAGAAGCATCTAATCTTTAATTGATCAGTTATTCAGTCGGTAGAGTTAACCAAAATGCAACTGACCGTAAGTCCCTTGTGGTAATATAAGGACTAAATGCTGGTTCATCCATAATCTAAATGTAGTTCTTTTGAGGTGCCATCTCTCCACTGGGCAGCATTCAGGCCATTCATTTAGGATTGGTGCTGCTGTAAAAGAAATCTCCACTGCATCTCTGGCTGGTCCTCCTTAGCATGGTCATCCTAGTACTACATTCGCCCCGGTCGTGCTGCGTTATCCTTGAAACTCAAAAAGTAAGCTCTGTATGTAAGTATGCATATCGCTGGTGGTGATGAAGATAATATGTGATAAAGATTGGTTGCTGCTCTTATTTGATATTTGGCATGTTAATCTGATCTTTTTATTTCCATGTATGTATCTAATATATCCATAGGCTCAAGTTATGGGCCCCCAATTCCCCGTAATGTTTCCATTTTCTCTGTGCCAATCGCTGCTTTATATACCTCTGTATACAGTAAATCAAATCTGTCCCTATAGGTCTACCACGTAGACCCAGGATTCCTGGTTATCTGGGTGTGCCGAGTGGGGCACACAAAAGAATGGGTCGTTATCAGGCTTCTACAGAGAAACGACCCATTCATTCTAGTTAGGTGTCATAGAGCAGGGAGACATCTAAAACATGCAAGGCAGGGGTCCTCCAGGTTGGAAAACGCTGATCTCTAGTACATGATGAAGCCCTCCTTGCTAGTAGCTGCATTTTGCATTCCCACCACCACCCCATCTCTACCTGTATCATCGGTCATCTGTCCTGTTCAAGGGTTCTCCTCCATTCTTCATTACTGCCAGTGTCAGGTTTCCAGGGCTGATTCATCTGGTCTTATACATCTATTAAATATTGTCAATGGAGTCCTAATGCCCAAGCACTAATACTGTAAATGTGTCATTATTTAAGACTCTAGTCTCTCATGATTGAAATGTAATTCATCAAATACGCATTCATACTGGCAAGTCTTTGTAATACATCGTGTGCCAGGGGAAAACGTGCACAGAATTTCTAATGCCTGTACTTGAGGTGCTAAATGTAAAATGTCAGGTTTCAACAGCTTGCACTGCTAGATAAGCCAGCCACAAGTCATGCCAGACCCTCAAACATTTATTAGTGGAAGGGGAGGGTAGATTTTGAGTTCCATCTACCCTCTCTTTGCAAGTGCCTATGGTTTAATTTGAGTTGCTCCTCCAAAGGCATGTGATTTTAAATTTAGCAAATGTATTTAATGTGTAGAGATTTGACAAATATCTAAAAAGAACAATATATAGCTAGCTGAACTTTCCTCTTGGACATGCTGAGATCAGCAGACCCCTCACACTAGCTCGTCACCTAGGTAACATCCACACTAAGAGTCACACACACACACACACACACAAAAGCACAAGACAACCCACTCATACATTACAAGCTACAAGTCAGCTAAAAGGACGAAGGCTTGAATCTGTCAATGCAGGAGATGTGCACACACATGCGCAGTGATGTGTCCCCAAAGCTGTGATGTGATCAAGCCAGCTCCGAGACAGGCACAAATTACCCACAGGTGACAAAAGCACACAGTGACGGGAAGCGAAATAACAGCCAGAACAAATGTCACCCGTTTTCTTACCGTGTTTCATTAGAGCAATCAAGTTTTGTCAGGTTGGGATGTCGGCGCAAAATAATTACGCCACCTTGTCTGGAAGTGAATGTACAATTAGTGGTTCTCTCTCTGTGACCTAGACATGTAGAGATACACTTTTAAACTGCGGCTTCTTTATAAAAGAAATCTGTCCATACAGCACAGTTAAAGAACAAAGTCTCCATCCACATGAAAACGTAATCGCATGCTTTCAAGCCTGTGAAGAAAAACGCCTTATGTAAACAAAAGAGATAGTGGCACACACTCTGGCGTAAACAAATTAGATAACCACGCACAAGCTAACGTTAGGTAAACACAGTTTGCTAAAACTCCGTCTTTGGTGATCGTACACTGCTTACATGTAGATGAAAAGCCGAACTGCATTGAAAAAGTGACGGATTAAAAACTGTATGTGTGGACAAGGCATGTGTCTATTGCAGTTTGGAAGTTGGGCATCTGTTTGACGATTTGTTTTGTGACTCATAGACTCTCTTTCTCACTATTCATTCACCCCTCCACCTGTCAACACCCCTGTACACACTGCCGGCTGATATATACACCTCTGCTTTGGTGGTGAAATAACTTTGCTGTTTAAATTAATCTAATTAGTCTGTAAAACAGTCTTTATGTCAGTTGGAGAGTTTGACGACAAATGAACAGAAAAATGACACACACAGACGGTAATTAGTAGGTGCAGGAACTGCCGTTTTGCATCTGAAGAGATCAATTAAAAAGCTCCAATCAGACAAGACTCCACTCAGTGCTGTGCACGCGCACGCGCACACACACACACACACACACACGCACACGCACACGCACACACACACACACACACACTGGTTTTGCTGCAGTCTCAGGGGTAGGATAGTGTAGTAGTCTGGTTGATTGAACTCCCAGCTAGAAGGTCATGGGTTCCAGCCCTGGAGTCTTCCTATCCGTAAGTAAGGTGCCTATCTCCTACCTGCTCCTTGTATAGTACTCCGTGACTGACACTGGATCAAAGTGTGCCAGGGACGTTGCCAGACGTACTGTATCTTAGAGGGCTGTAGCATTTATGTTATTATCATGCCAGAAAACATTTAAGCCATTTTCTTTTCAGCTCGCTGAACATGAGCGAATTTAACGTAGTAGAAAACCTCTCGTTCTCTCAAAAGGATTGGACTGATGGCACAATACCCCAATGCATGCTGAATTTAAATATGAAATGTGTCACTTTAATGTAGGCCTTATTTGTTTCAGTGTCAGGGAAAAGCAACTATTATAATTTATATATATATTGTGATACTGATGACACTATAACAGAAAGTTCCACATAGAACAACTTTTTTGTTCTGACTGTAGTGAATGAAATGACATTGATGTTATTTGCAAGAATGTGTTTTTAGTACATGCTACTTGTCACTATATTTTTGCAACATATTATACAGTATACATTTGTATGCCTTTTATTGGCATTGGATGGATGGGAATGTAATTCTCAAAGTCATCAGTGTCTAACACAAACAAACATGTTTAAACATAGATTTTTCTAAGGTGCATGCCCCCAGCACCCTCTAGAAGAGACTTGGCCACCCTATCGCTGAATGTAACGTCCGTGGAGTCCACTAAATTCAATTTCAAGTTATCTTCAAATTCAAAGATAACATCTCTAATTTGTCTTGTAAAACGACCAGAAGTGTAACAAGAGCAAACATATTCTCAGGCAGACACAGGATTATTCAGAATGAGGGGCAGTAAACTTTAATAAAGGAAAAGAGAAAATAAAGCTCAGACATTGCTGACCAGCGTGGAAAAGAGAAACCATATGTGCAGCTTTCTGCACAGCAGACCGACCCTATCAAGTCACACAGGGTGAGAAACAGACCGACGCAGCCACGGGGCAGGAGGCCTCCAGAACACTTGGGATGTGTCGTGCTGGGTAGGTCCTCATTGAATTACATCACCAAATAAAGACCACAGTTATGACAAATCTCTCTCTGTCTCTCAGGTCTTTAAAGAATAACTAAAATGTTTTGTAATGTCGGACATTAAACCTACATTTAGGAATTTGTTGGGTACTGACACAAAACATTTTAGTTATTCTTTAAAGACCTGAGAGACAGAGAGAGATTTGTCATTTTCCACTAGTCTATGTGAAAAGAAAACGGCTTGAACATTTTCTGGTATAATTTAAACTTCTAACTTGCAGGTTACATATTTCACCAAATTTAAATATATTATTACTCATGAATTAATGTTTGAAAAGTCAATGGATGATTTTAGATGTTTTACAAGAGATACAGAAAGAAAACTCTACAAAAAGTCTGCATTTTTAAGCAGTGCTCTTAAAAAAGCCTCTCCGGGAACCCTCACCTTATTGTGGTGGAGAGGTTTGTGTGTCCCCATGATACTGAGAGCTGTGTTGTCTGGAGCCTTGTGCTCCTGGTAGGGTCTCCCAAGGCAAAGTGGTCTCAGGGGAGG
>JAODUE010001936.1:0-22325 GCA_027564755.1 Amblyopsis hoosieri
AGAGAGAGAGAGAGAGAGAGAGAGAGAGAGAGAGAGAGAGAGAGAGAGAGAGAGAGAGAGAGAGAGAGAGAGCATAGATAGGATCTGTGTTCATCCGCTGCTTGTAAGGCTAAATGCAGGAAACGAGCTAACATGACTCAATTGAGCTTGTTTGAGATTAGCTATGTCTGGGATTCTCAGATGCTCTCTCCAGGGCCCTCTTCAGCGATCTGGAGGTGCAGCCTTCATGCTATGCACTACCGCAACAGCTGCTGTATTTGTAAAGGCATCTGTTGACTAAACATTTCAATCTGCCGTCTGGCACGTCCCGGTTTAGGCCATTTTTAGCGACACTTATGGTAAATACTATTAATTGACTCATTTTAAACTAAAGCGTGCTGTCAGCATGTGGGCCAATTCTTCCTTTGCTTGCTCGTGAGCAGCCTCTCAGCTTTTACCCAAATCGGCTTGTACATTTGTCAATAGTTGGCCAGGTCATACACCATTAATTGTAAGCGACCTGTAAACCTCAGTATAAAGCCTTTTTAAGATAGAATTGTAATACTACTTGTATATGTCTGATTGTCTTGATAGGTCTCTATTGGTACTTAAGAGTATACTGTAGGTCTGGTTGCAGGGCCTGCTCACGTGGGCTGCCCTCAGTAATTACCACATGACTACACACTTCTGAGGAAGGAAAAGGAATCTCCTGTCAACACTTGTGCTGGAGTTGGTGTGTGTGTGTGTGTGTCTTTGCCAGGGCTGGTAAAAGTTGTAAATTCCTTGCACAGCTGGTGCAAACTGTTGGGTGTGTGTGTGTGTGTGTGTGTGTGTGCGTGTGTGCGTGCGTGCGTGTGTGTGTGTGCGTGCGTGCACTGTACATGGGTTGGGCCAGAACCAAACTGGTGTCTGCTTCTACTACTCACCATGTTGGGCTATCAGATGCTAATTACCTTGGCATCAGACAACAGCGGGCAAACTCTGCTAAGGACCATCAAGGAACAGCTGCCGTGTCAGGCGATGGGGGGGGGGGGGGGATATTAGATGTGTGCAACCTAATTCATCTGTTTAATCCCGTTTTAATCTGGCACGTCTTTATGTGCTGTTACGCAAGATAATGTTCTCCTTTAGCCGTTATGGTGACTGCTTACCCCTTAAGGCCTGTATGTGTTGACATACAACGTAGCAGCAAGCTAGCCTAGCCTGTCATTCGGGCGTTTCACCCATTCCAGCGCTGAGAAGTGGAAGCCGCGTGAACGCCTTTCATCGTCAGGCCTCGAGCCGTATTTTGACCCCGTGGCGTTCCTCCTGGGGTTTATCGGGAGGTCGGAGTTTAAATCATCTCTCCGATAGCTTTCCTTTTATCACACAAACTTCTTGAGCACACCTAAACGGAATAGGGTACCTGATATCTCAGTGGGGAATGGCTTACCAAAGCCCTTGCACTACTGCAAATGAAGATGATGTACCAGTGTTTGTGTAACGACAGTGATTGGATACTAATGTGCAATCAGACTCAGACAGGCAAGTGACACTGTTCGGCTTTATTGCCAAATAATGCGCTTTTATGATTCTGCTGGTGTCTATCGGGTGTTATTTTCAGAGTTATGGGTTTTGCCTGGTTTGTATTCTGGACCTTTCCAGCAGTGTGTAGTCTAATGGAGAGATGACGAATACCTTGGTTGAGACATTTATTTCCCTCTGTTTCCCCTGTCTCTCCTTTATGGCTCTGCTAGGCTCTGGAGGAGGCCCAAACAGCCATACAACAGCTCTTTGGCAAGATTAAAGACATCAAGGACAAGGCTGAGAAGTCCGAACAAATGGTGAGCTTGCACGCACAGGCACGCACGCGCACACACACAGACAGAGATGCGTTTGGAGCATTTCAGGGGCCTGATGCTCCCACTAGAGACCAAACTCCACTATTGCTACATCACACATAATGCAGTGCATTATGGTATCTGTTCATTTCAGAAGGTCCTCGACCTGCAAGCGTCCTCTAGCAAGATGCCCGACCACTACTTCCTTAATACTGCAGCAGCCGTACTCGCTGTGAACTGCTTTTGGTTAACAAGCCTGATTTTACTAAGCACATTGAGGACTCCAGGCTAAAACGCTGTGCTGTAAATAGAAAAGATCTCAGTTAGTGAGTAGAGCTTTCACTACCAGGTTTATCGGTACAGGTGTTAACCTACTGCACTACACAGGGTTTGTGAAGGTGTGTGTGTGTGTGTGTGGGGGGGGGGGGGTGCTACTGTCTCATACCTGCCCCTTGCTCCCTAATTTACATTAGTATGATGACCATAATTTTTTATTAAAGACGGGGTTAGTCATTCTCGAGAACGCTCAAATCAAAACAAACTCCCTCAGAAGCGCCGCCGCACACATTGAAACGCATTGCGAAGCCAAGCGGCATTGTTGTTGTGAGCAGCATTTATGGTCCTATGTACTGTGGAACTGAGGGCTGTGTAGAAGTATCACAGTATTCTTTTTTCAACACGTACAACGGTAAGATAGCGAATCGCATGGAGACATTTGGTGTGTTTGTCAAAAAGTGTATTTTTGTAGCTTCCAATAGTCGAGTATGCCTTTTTGAAAGCAGATTAGTGAATGCTGTCGATTAACAGGTCATACTAGTCACAGGCAAACACCATTCTGTTGTCATGACGGCAGCATGGCATCTCAGCTATACGTTTCATGAATTACCAATTACCAATTTATGTAGTCAGTCCTCAAAATATTTGCCTGCCGCCTATACAAGTGCTTTATTTTCTAAGAGATAATCTGAAGGGAGCAAAAATGATATTTTTTCCCCCGCTCAAACATGAGATAAGAAATGTTATGATACTTTCTCCTCTCTTTTTCATCTTCTATCTCTGCCCCCCCCCCCTTTTCTCTATCTTCCTTCCCATTGGTCGCCTCCCCCCTGCTTGTCCTCCCACCAATCAGGTGAAGGAGATAACGAGGGACATCAAACAGCTGGACCACGCCAAGAGACACCTGACCACCTCCATTACCACCCTGAACCATCTGCACATGCTGGCAGGAGGGGTGGACACCTTGGAGTGGGTTCCCATGCTTGCGTCACATCCGGTGTTCTGACTTCTGTTCTATGCGACCCGTCAGATTGTGCTTCCTCGACATGCTGCGCATGCGCACGGCCGTTATTGTGTCGCTCATGCTCGAGACAACGCCCGTAAATCTGTATTTCTAGCTAGCACTGTGTTATTGCATGTTTTTTTTAACAAATGTATATAGGCTTCTTGTCATTTTACTTGTAGAACATGATTCGGTTAATGTTATTTGCCGGGTTGTAATTTAACATTTGTATATTTAATAATAATTATTTAACATTTGTATATTTAATAATTATTTGCTTAATGTTAACCAATTCCCACCATTAACAACAGCGAAAAGATCGTTTGTAAATATTTGTAATTTACCCGTGACAATTTTCAAAAGAGTATGTAAGCACAAAGCTACATGTGCAATGTATGCAATAAGACTTTTTTTTATTATATACTTTATACTGTGAGAGTTATAACTTTATGGGTTCTTGGAAATGCGAACACTGAACACATAATGTAGCAATTTTCGACAAAGCAGCCATACATCGTCAGAACACCGGCACAATTTCCATTTATTTTAAGCAGTAAAGGTAGCCTACCTACAGTATTTAATTTTTTTTGTTGTTTCATGTTTTACAAGACTTGCAAACATCAAGTGACATCGTTAAGTTTCTCAACGGATTCCTCTTAATAAGTTTAATGTCCGACTTGGTCATTGAGTTGCGTAGTTAGTTGATCGACGTGCAAGCAGGTCTTGACGCAGTTAGCCAGCACTGTGTCCCAGACTTTACACAAGTAAAGGCTGGCTCTGCGAGGCTACACTTTGCCCAACACTGGAGATCACCAGAGCTTACTAGCGCTGGAATAAACTGGCACTGGCTTGATTAACAATTGATTATTGTAAACAGGATAAAGACTGCTATCAGCGTAAAGCAGGTGTAGCATATAAACTGTAATGCACCACACATTATTCTTTTATTGCAGCTTGTTAGCTGTAATGTCAACAATAATATCCTGCCTTGGGCTAAAAGCTGCTTTAACAATTTGCCATTACGACTTCAATACAAAGCCAGCCAGAAAATAAAGCCTTCCTCCAAAAATGGCCTCTTGTTCGTGATTCAATTACTGTGTAAAGTGGATGGAAACAGGATCTAACAAGCTGAGGTGCCCCCACTGGGCATGTAATAATGTTTAGCACACTCTTCATCCATTGCCTTTATTAGTCTTTACCTAGGCAGTGTAAGTGGCACTGGAAAGCTTACATATGTGATATGCAATTCATTAAAATTGTCAGAGGAGTCCGTCGACACGCGTTGCGGTCACGTTAGTTTTTTCTTTTCATCGTTACATTTGCTCTTTTACTAGTATTATAAGTTTGTATATTTTTCTAGTCCTGACTATTTTTATCTCACGTTTGTACATGTCAATTGAAAGATAGTATGAAAGTTAATCATTCTCTGCACGCTGGGCCTAAGTCAAATCCCCTGATACTGTAGGTGGAACCTAGCCTGGCTCTGCCCGACTATTTCTCTCAGCTCCATTGTTTTCGCTGAGATTAAAGTCTGGAAACCCTGTTTGCATTAGCGTTCTCCCAGCCACCCTGCTGGCGGTCCAATCAGGGTGGGGTAGTGAGATGACCTTGAAGTCAAGCATGTTTCTACGTGATGGTAGAGCTAGATGAGGCCATCAAAACCATTTCCTGTTGGTTAAACGCTGTCCAATGGTTTAGAAATGAACCGGCGTTAGGAGGCACTTCCCAATGCAGCGTGGCCTGACCCCGAACACAGCGTGAGCATCGTCTGCTTACACCAGGCGGCCAATAAGGCGTGTTCTGACTCTTGTGGTTGTGATGCTGCACCGCTGTGACCAGACGTGTCGTGTCGTTGTCCCCCAGGGCCATGACGAGGAAGAGGCAGTACGGGGAGGTGGCCAACCTCCTGCAAGGCGTGGTCAACGTGCTGGAGCACTTCCACAAGTACATGGGCATACCTCAGATCAGACAGCTGTCCGAGAGGTAACCCTCCACACACTGATGATGATGATGATGATAACAACAGCTCTTTTACAAACAGAGTTTACAAGGGGCTTTGACAGACAGAATACTTCAGAATAAGCAGAATACAAATAAAAGCGACTACAGACATCACATGAATGCATCCTTCTAAAAGAGTTTTTTAAGACTAGTTTTAAAAGATTCTGCCGAGTCTGCTAATGTCTTGACTTCAAGGTGTGGTATTAAGCGGTGCCGGGGACCCAATGTTGATATTGAGCCCAACATCAAATACACGTAAGCTCCGCTCCCTGACATTGAACACGCACTGCCACGGCTGCTTGCCGAGGCACGGCTGTGTTAGTTTTTTGTGGTTGAGGCCTGCACCACTTGGTGTGTGTTCCTGTTTGCAGAGGCAGGGCTGTGTAGAAACACCAGACCAGCGCGCGCACACACAATGCTAGTGGGCAGTAAGGAGATATTTGCTGAATTTGACATAAAACGTATTTGGTTATAATCTCTTTCCCCACCTTGTGTGTATGTGCCTGTACTACAAAGATAAAAAAAATATATATATATTTTGTGCTTTATGAAAACCCATGTAGCTTCCTTTCCTTACTTACCCCATGTCCACTCATTCTAGATGAATATTATTTTTCGGTAACTGTATTTAATGAACTAACTATATATTATTGTTGTCAACAATGGTAACTGTTTCTGTGCAATTGCAGTTGAAGTTGCAATGGAACCCAGAGTAAACTAATGTGGCTCATGCAATCTTAATGGTCAGCATGTATAGTAAACGTATATTAAGTAGAGTAACCTATACAGTTCAAGGCATTTACTTAAGTTCTGTGTCACTTTACGTTCAATGGACATTGAATGGCAGAGAGGTAACAAACCTGCTTACATAAGTTTGTTACGTTTCAGTACTAAATGTATTGACTGTTACTGTTTTGCCAGTGCAATGTCCTGCCTGCTGCCTGGGTACTCCAGAGTTAATCAGCGGTATCTTAAACCCAGTCCAGTCCAGAACAGTCGGCAATTTGCTGTCGTCCTACAGCGTGTCAGATGGTGCTAGCTGTAGTATTTACTGCTTCATTTTCAGACTTATTACAGGGCCAGAAGTATTTTCTACGGTGTGTTCTGTTTATATTTGCCTGCGCACACACACACACACACACACACACAGACAGGAAGGAAACGCACAGAATTAGGGCCTATTATGCCTGCATTTTTCCGGCAGACTGTACAAACTGTACTTTTCCTATGCAGTGTGTGAGTCTGTATGTCTGATAGGTGTTCCCCTCGAGCGTACGTGTGGTTTTGAAACGGAGTATGTGGAAGGTACTTATTTGTGGTCGCATATGCGTCCATGTATTTTACCACAAAGAATTCTAATGGCCAACAAACATACCAGTGTGGGCTGACAGTCAGTGTTTTGCTCTGAGGTTTATGTGCGCTGGTTGTCTCACGCACGCACATGTGCACACGCACAGACACGTACACAAATGTGCACACGCACGCTAAGTATTAAGGGACATTTTTATATTTTTCATTTATTGATTTGTTTCACCAAAGTCAATGAGGAATTGTGTTAAATAATTGTCAATTCAATATTGACCAGAACAACTGTGAATATATATGTATTATTTTTCTCCCCATAATCAGGGCAGCCATATAAATGTCTCCCACATCTCTCTATTCTTCCACTCAAAGTAGGATTAGGTTCATTAGGCATTTGTCAATTCTAGGGGATTACTGTTGAGCAGTGTACTTTAAACATTTCAAGGTGTGGTATGGAGTTGTCGGTATTGCCCGGAGGGGTGAGTGGGCATTTACGTGCATGTGTGTGTGTGTGTGTGTGTGTGCATATCCTCTAGTTAAAATGTCAGATAATATATCTGATGGATATATTATGATGATTTGGGGACAGATCATTAATATACTTACTTGCTATTTTATTAGGATGTTGTTTGCTTATGATAACTGATGTATGACCTGACCTTATTAGTCTACCAATTATAAAGTGTCGGCTAAATGCTGTACAGTAAATGTAATGTTTAAAATACATTATGTAATATTCCCATCATGTAATGATACTATGCCTATAACAAATGGCAGGATGCAAGCATTGATTTCATTGTACTGTAGTACTGCTGTTGAAGCACAGCCAGGTTGCAGTGCTTGGCTAGCTGAGCCAATGAGAGGAAACCCCAGGCGGTGTTCAATTCCCTTGAACGTTGAAAACACAACACTAAACTGAACACATGTTTTCTGAATAGCACATGAAGAGTTCAGATGCAAAAACCTCTTAAGTCCATCTGAATTTAAAAAAGTAGAAATTAGCCATTTCAAACAGTGAAATATAGATTTAATATAGAAGTCTAATAAATTATGCTACTTTCACCTTTATTACAAATAAAAGTTTTATTTGTCACTGAACAAAAAAGTTAGATCTCCCAAAACTTTATTAATTATTGAAATATTGCCATTTTAAAACCAGAATACGTCAGATGGACTTTTGTATCTGAACTCTTCACATGCTAGTTCGATAAGCCAGCCAATATGTTGTTATATCCCTGAAGCTTGTCCCTGTAATAAACTTGGCTTTCATTGATGTGGTGATTTAGTTTATACCAGAGCCATGTAGAAGAGAGTTGTGCCAACGGATGTTTAACATTTCCAATGGTCATGTGATTCATGGAAGTGCTTGGCGGCCAATTTGACCATTGCTGTGAAAAAACGGTCCATTGGAGTAAACGAAGCTGACGCAACTCTTTCTACATGGCTCTGGTTTAAACTATTGTGACAAAGCAAAAAACTAGCGTTGAATGCTACCATGCTAACCTGTCACTGGTCTCTGTTTGGTCCAGAGTAAAGGCGGCACAGAGCGAGTTGGGCACTCAAATCCTGGCTGATTTTGAAGAGGCATTTCCCTCCCAGGGCTCCAAGGTAAATAAATATAGGCCACTAAGGTATAAAATACTGTGTGTGGGGCAGGATTTTTCAGATTCATCTTGACAACTAAACTCCTCCTGGAAATGGAAGTCATTACCCATCTTCCCCAAGAGACAGAAGAACCGCCTCTTCAGATTAAACCTCCTGTGTTCCGGCCATGGGGTCCATCGGCTACATTTCTAACGAGGATTAAGCCTCTAAGGCTCAGTATTTTGGGGATACATCTGGGATTCCAGTATAGCCAGCGGGTCTTCGGGTCAGACTTCCGCCAGTGGTAAATGGTAAAAATACAGTCCGATTTTCAACTTGAGAAGCTAGAATGTAGTTAGTTTAGTTCAGCATATGGATATGTTTCAAAACAGATATCCACATGAAACAAGAGTTTCTTTTTTTTGATAATAAAAAGCTAAATTAAGCCTTTTTTGCTCTTTGCACGGACGTGATTGACTAATTCTACTCGGACTACAAACGGGCATCAGTGTGCCGCTGCCTACAGATTCTGCATATTTATATTAGGGTTTGCACGATAAACAAAATGTAATATTGCGATATTGATCAGGAAAAATGCAGTGTCAATTCATTTTTATATTTAAAAAAATAAGTAAAAACACAGGTTATGGGAAAATACATCAAAATAGGTTCATAACATATCAAAACAAATGTTTTTACATGTATTTGGTCATGTTGGACTGGTACAAAAACAATAACTCCAAGATACCGATATTACATTATTTCTGGACACTAATGTTTCCTCTTCAATCTCTTTAATCTCGTTGTCTTCCTCAGCCACACATCTTGCTTCTGTGTTAATTGAACACAACTAAGGCACTCGGCCAACAGACGCATCTCTTCACAAAATAAACGGAGCACTGCATACTTTCCGCAACATTTTCTATATGATATTGCGCAACGTGAAATATTGCAATAACGATTTTGATTCAATATATATTGTTCACTCTTAATTTATATGCCGGTATCTGTTTCCAAAGACTATTCGGCCGCTGACACATGTTGTTCCATGACACGGTGTTTTCCCACAGAGGACAGGGGGGCCGAGTAACGTGTTGAGAGACGCCTGTCTGGTGGCCAACGTGTTGGACCCGCGGATCAAGCAGGAGATCATCAAGAAGTTCATCAGGCAGCACCTGTCAGAGTACCTGGTGCTGTTTCAGGAGAACCAAGACGTGAGTAATGGCGTCTGGCTTGGACTGTATCTTGTTATATAGAGGATAATACCTGATATGTGGCATGAAGGCCACCGGTTATTGTGCTCCAGTGAATATGGAGGCGGGGCTCCACACCATGTGATTGCCACAAGCCAATGAAATTCAACCAATCAAAAAAAAAAAAAGGCCTTAGAAATTATTGACCGCCAACAAGTCTAAAAAATGTGGGCCCTATTGGCTACGAGAGGGTAACACGGTCGCCCAGTGGATAGCACTGTGGCCTCACAGCAAGAAGGTCCTGGGTTCGAACGCCGGGCGTCCCGGCATTTCTTTGTGGAGTTTGCATGTTCTTCCCGTGTCTGCGTGGGTTTCCTACAGGTGTTCTGGTTTCCCCCCCTATCCAAAAAAACATGTCAGGTTCACCCTCCCTGGGCGCCGCACAGAAGCTGCTCTCTGCTCCCTTGAGGGATGGGTTAAATGCAGAGGATGAATTTATATATATGTATGTGACAATAAAAGCATCAAACCATGTGATTATGATTACCTACAGCGCATCGTCAAATTTGAGATTGTCTGATAGCGATAACTCTGCTTCTTTGAGCTATAGTGACCACAGTTAATCATATGCAACTCTCGGAGCTTAACAATATTGCCTCTTGAACGTATGAGCTCAGACCTGCTTTACAGCCATTTAGATCTTTCTAATTATAGATTCAGAGGGCCTATCTGAATCTAAATTCTCATGAATGCAGCCATTTGATCTTAACTTGGTGTGTTGCTTGCATTTTACAGGCTGTTTGCTTCATGTTTACTTCGTGTTTGAGGCATATGTTGTCCTATTTGCTTCCCTATATGCTTGGACCCCTTAATTACTGATTGCAGGTATATTTGAATTAGCGTTTAACCTCAGGTTAAACGCTAATTTAATTTAATTTAAATTTCAGGTAGCTTTGAAATGTTGGTCAGGTGGACGCATAGCTCTGGTCATGTTCACACTGAACCATATTCTCCTTTCAATTCTAACTTGCAGTTGCATGTCGTGACCAGGCGGGGTCGTCTGCACGCCAAGAGTCAATTAATGACCAATACATATTCACAATGTCGGGGCCTGTTGGGAGGTAAGAAAGCAAGCCCTGGCCTGACCCTCGCCTCCTCCCCTCCCCCTTGTTCAGGTGGCGTGGCTGGACAAGATCGACCGGCGCTACGCCTGGATCAAGAGGCAGCTGGTGGACTACGAGGAGAAGTACGGCCGCATGTTCCCCGACGAGTGGTGCATGACGGAGCGCATCGCCGTGGAGTTCTGCCACATCACCAGGCACGCACACACGCACACGCACACGCCCTGGCGTCTTCCCCATAGCTGACAGGCTAGACTGCGGAAGATGTCTGACTGGGTGTTCTTACACGTTCAGCATTTAGCATTCTTGTATTGTACATTAGAGAGAGATCATGCACTAGTTGTCGTTGGAGATGCTTCTAAAGACTAATTTCCCTGTCGTTTAAAGAAAATGTGGGTCGGGTGGCGACATTCCGGGGCTCCCGTGGTGCAGTTCAGTGTCGCTGGCGTTCAGTGTCGTTGGCCTACATGTGCGGTGGCAGTGGCCTTGTTTATCTGTGTCATGCCCGCTTGGCTTGGCTTGGCTAGCACAGGGTGAATGCTCATGGCGAACGCGTTTGCTTTGAACGTGCCCATTTTAACACTTTGTACTGTAAACATTTCACATGTAAGAATTATATAAAGTATTGGATTTAAACTGTCACCTTTGGGCTTTGTGATAGCAGGAAAGCCTGCCAGGTATCTCTTTAGTCTGGTATTCAATAATGACATAGAATATGTTTGCAAATGCAGACAACAGTTTGACTACAGATGCACACATCTGCATTTAGAAAACATAATTATCATTTCTGTTTTAACTTTAATTGTAATTTCTCTAGTTCTATTTATTGGCTGTGCATTTCAAATCTACTTTTCTTTCGTGTCATGTTGCCAATGCAAAGCATTATTAATTTGTTTCTTGACTGTGTGTGTGTGTGCGTCCAGGGTGGAGCTGGCCAAAGTAATGCGAACACGGGCAAAGGAGATTGAGGTCAAGCTGCTTCTGTTCGCCATCCAGAGGACCACCAACTTTGAGGGCCTGCTGGCCAAACGCTTCACAGGGTGTACCCTAACAGACAGACCAGGAGTGAGTGCACACACATAAACACACACACACACACACACACACAGGGGCACAGGGTGGTCTAGTGGAGAGCACTGTGGCCTCACAGCAAGAAGGTCCCGGGTTTGAACCCCGGTTGTCCTGGCCTTTCTGTGTGGTGTTTGCATGTTCTCCCCGTGTAAAAAAAAAAAAAACGCGTAAAAGCACCTTTACCTTACACACACACATTTTTTGCTAACAGGTCACTCCTTCAAGTAAATTACAGATTGTATTTGTCTGAACCATTTCAGTAGCATTGGTGTGACTCTTGTTTGTTCCAATAGAAAAAGCCTGTGAGTCCTCTTGAATCAACCAACCCTTTCCTGGAGGACGAAACAGGGGACGAGACTGAGAAGGACGAGGATCTAGAAAGAGTAGGCTTGACCTTTTGTTGCAGTCTCCATGTGCTTATGACTTTATGCATACGCACGTATCAGTTATTTAATTAATCCATATTTAGTAACATTTACAGTCTGGAATGTGTATGTCTAGAATGTTGACGTATTTACATTTTAAAAGGTTGAGAGATATTTACAGTTTGGGATGTTGACATATGCTGCGTTCAAATGGGGTGGTGTTTACCGTGTTCAGGAGAAGGCTACATATCAGCGCCCCCTATCTTGTGGTATTCACAACGTCGTCAAGTGGAACTTTTATACACGAGTCGTGCACACGACTTCCCTTGTCGTGCTCACGACATGTTCCAAGTGAGAGGCAGCATTATTTACAGTCTGGAATGTTGACACATTTACAGTCTGGAATGTTGACCGGCCCAGCCCCTTAACTTTGTAGCGTTGCTCACCAGCTACACATGGGCTTCGACAAGACAATGGCCCACAGGGTTTGGCTGCGCATGACGGAAAATATCCATTGTTGACCGACTGGTATTTTCAGCCAAGGAAGCCAAAAGCTCCAGACAACCCCTTCCATGGTGTGGTGTCCAAGTGCTTTGAGCCCCACCTGTATGTGTACATCGAGTCCCAGGACAAGTGAGTCAACACCGAAGCCCCCCGTGCACACACAACACACACACACAACACACACACACACACACACTGTGTGAGAGCTTATGTTGTGTACTCTGAAGACTGACACCAGACCAACCACCCCCCCCATCCTCCACCACAAACCCCCGCCACGCCAATCTCCTTTTGTTGGCTTGGTCGTCTTTCATTTGTGTGTGTGTGTGTGTGTGTGTTTTCCTCTGT
Organism: Amblyopsis hoosieri; assembly: GCA_027564755.1. Taxonomy (NCBI): domain Eukaryota; kingdom Metazoa; phylum Chordata; class Actinopteri; order Percopsiformes; family Amblyopsidae; genus Amblyopsis; species Amblyopsis hoosieri. Next base: position 12,571 of record JAODUE010001936.1, read on the forward strand.
TGATCTCTGCGCTGAAGCAGAACTGTTTCCTCTTGGCCGCACGGCCGCAGACGCTAACAGGAGGCGGGGCAAGAGACGGGCATGCCACAGCAGTTATTCTTTTCTCTTTTTGGTTTTCAATTAGTTGTTGTTGTTGTTTTTTCTGTCCACTCTCTCGTCCACCTGGACGTTCTTTCTAAGAGAGAGAAACTGATATTTTCTCTTCTCTCCCCCTCTCCCCCAGATATCCACCCTTCTCTCTCCATCCCCCTTCCTGTCTTGTCCTTCTGATCAGACCATGTTAAGGTCCCGTGTTAAGGTCCCAGGGTATGGTACCAGGTTAAGGTCGCAGGTTAAGGTACCACAGTATGGTCCCAGGGTAAGGTACCACAGTATGGTCCCCGGGGTTAAGGTCTCCGGGGTTAAGGTCCCACGGTTAAGGTCCCATGGTTAAGGTCCCACGGTATGGTCCCAGGTTAAGGTCCCACGGTATGGTCCCACAGTATGGTCCCAGGTTAATGTACCAGGGTATGGGCCAGGTCTCATCTCTCTGGAGCACATGGCATGTTGCTCCTCTGGCCGTGGCCTGGTTTCACGTCAGACTGATGGCCTCAAACTGGCCCTGGGCGGATCATGTGGCGGGGGAACAGAGCCGGTGTTGTTCCCCTTTTGGCTGGGCGACATCACTGAGCCATGAGGCCCACTGAGGGCTCCTCACACATAGACAGGACACTAATACACACGCCTTAATACACACGCCTCTCACTCTGTCAGCCGGGGACTGTGGAGCACTGTTGTTTATGCTTGCCTGACGAATAGGGCTGCACATTACAGGAAAAGATATTGATAGATAATAATTGTAATTGATCCAATACACTTTTTGTCAAAGTCACCAAATATCTCACCAACAATGTACCGTTCTCTGTGCATGTTGAAAATAATCCGATACTTCTACACTGCCCTGGCTTAGTGAATAGGAATACAAACAAACACCGCTCACGTCAACAAAGCCGTAGTACTACGCTTTGCTTCACAATGCGGTTTGGTGTGTTGGGCAGTGCCGAGGTAGTGATTTACCTGTCAGGATGAGGTGAGTTACCTAACTAGTCTCTGTGTGTGTGTGTGTGTGTGTGTGTGTGTGCGCGCGTGCGTAGAAATCTGGGCGAGCTCATCGACCGGTTCGTGTCCGATTTCCGGGCCCAGGGCCCCCCCAAGGCGGGCTCGGATGAGGGCGGGGCAGTCCTGCCCAGTTGTGCCGACCTCTTCGTCTACTACAAGAAGTGCATGGTGCAGTGCTCCCAGCTCAGCACCGGCGAGCCCATGATCGCCTTGACGACCATCTTCCAGAAGTACCTGAGGGAGTACGCCTGGAAGATCCTGTCTGGGAACCTGCCCAAGTGAGCTTGTTGTTGTTGTTGTTGTTGCTACGGCTACATCAGCGTTTAGCTCACGATTTAATGCCCAGCGACTGACTTATAATTAGTACACGTGTCGGTAGGTAGGTTATACGTACACAAAGAGGCAGCTATACGTACGCAAAGAGGCAGTTATTGTTCGCAAAGAGGCAGTTAAACGTACGCAAAGAGGCAGTTAAACGTACGCAAAGAGGCAGTTAAACGTACGCAAAGAGGCAGTTATACGTACGCAAAGAGGCAGTTATACGTACGCAAAGAGGCAGCTATACGTACTCAAAGAGGCAGCTATACGTACGCAAAGAGGCAGCTATACGTACGCAAAGAGGCAGCTATACGTACGCAAAGAGGCAGCTATACGTACGCTAAGAAGCAGTTATTGTACGCTAAGAAGCAGTTATTGTACGCAAACACATTCCTTCGCTTTCCTTCGGTACCTTCCAGTTAGGTTTGTCATTGTGGCGTCGCTATAGTAAGTGGTCCTTATGGACCGGATGGTGCCGTGTCAAAGCAGTACCAAAGCATTGTCACATCCTGATGAGTATAAGGTAGGTAAACACTGCTGCGACTGAATTAGTTTGAAATGGGTCCGTTTGATTAGCTTTGCCAGTGAGTAAACGCTTAGCCCAGTCGATTAGTATTGTCAATGCTTGCTAATAAGAAACACTTAAAAACAAATGCACCCATTAGTGATTTTTAAAAATTGTTTTAGGTACCACTGCGTTTAACCTGTTTACTCTTTAATTGCTCTTCAGGGGGAACTCAGATGAAGGTAGCGATTTGTCAGTCTAAGTCACACTGTCCGGCTCCTCCTGTTGTATTCTGAAGCGACTGTATTTTGTCTATGGCTATAAGAGATGTCACTGTATACACTCTCAGTGACGGTTGAAAACTGGCTACGGTACCCCCAAAACAGAATGAATACATATATATTTATGCGATTTATAGACCAATGTGAATATAAATGGCACTTATGTTTTTTCATTTTAACAACACACTTTTTTGTGTGTGGTAGTGCGACAGATATGGTAGTTCTTGAGCAGCTACATACAATATAAAACCCTGAGTGGAAGAGCTTACCTGGGGAGAACCAATGTAAGAACTACACATGGCGATAAAGGAGGGACCGTTGTGCATGCTAACAGATGTCGTACTAAAGATGGAATAAATTAAAGAGCTAGGTGTGGCTGAGAAAAATCCCATTCTGGTTAGTCGGCGGCGGTCTCCGATTTTTCGAAGGGAACAATCGAGGGATTGTTTCTCCGTAATAACAAAACCGATGCTGTAAGCACAAACCAGCTGACCGTTAATATTCATCGACTCCGTTATTACCCAAGAGGAGAGCATCCACCCCTTCGTGTTCCGGTGGTCCTGACAGCCAGACACTCACACAGCAGCCGTGCATTGTGCGTTGAGATGGGTCTTGATAGCTATAATGTCTTGCGTCCCTGCTGTGTCAATGGGCTGCGATCACTCTGTGGGGATCTGGAGACCGTTATGTTGTGGCAGCATCTCTGGTTCGTTGGACACGCACGTACGCACGTACACGCACGCACGCTCTGATCATGTGTTGTTTTGACAGGCTGACTTGATGATTATTTATGTTACCATGGCGACTGTAGACGTCACTGGCCCGTCGTCACCATGCCTGCCGTAAAACACAGCGTGTGCCTTACAGCTCGGTTACCACCGAGTTTCCATGGCAACTGTCCAAGCCTCTATGGTGTGCTCCATGAGGCGACCGTGTGGTGTCTACCCACACCACATACCGTATAATGTGTGGGTGTGTACACAGTATATCGTATAATAATATACTGTGTACACAATGATTTGAAATGATTTTGCACCCTTATTTTGGGATCCCGGCCATAGAACTATGAAACAGGGCAACCAGCCCTGTTTGTTCCATTGACGTACAATCTCAGGTGGCATTTTTAATTAATATATCTCCACCGTGTGCCAAAATAAAAGTTAGACAAAACCGTACTATGGCGTTTTAACTTAATATCTTTATGTTTGCCTATATTCAATGTAAGATGCCCTTAAGATATATCCGGGACCAGGGTTGGGCAACAAATCTAAATCTAAACTTCTCCAACTGGTTTTTGCCAGTGTATTTTCTATACTGATATAAGATATTAATAATATCTAAGATTATGTCAACAACATCAATCGATGATGTTGTATACTTCTTTTAAAAACATGCTAGTCTTATAACCAGCCAGTAACTGAACCCGTTTTTAAAATAAAAGCCACCCATATCTGCATTAAATTAAAGCGCCATAGTACGGTTTGTTTAACTTTTATTTTGGCACACGGTGGAGCTATGAAAATATATGATTGAGTGTCATGAAAGATGTCTAGAAATAACATTTCTTCTTCATGATGTTGATGATGGTTAATCTGTTATTGTCCCCCTCCAACAGGACTACCAGCGGAGGCGGGGGTCTGACCATCAGCAGCCTGCTGAAGGAGAAGGAGGTCTCGGAGGCGGCAAAGTTCACAGTGGACGAGCTCTGCCTCATATGTAGCATCCTGAGCACTGCAGAGTACTGTCTGGCTACCACCCAGCAGGCACGAGCGCGCGCGCACACACACTGCACTCTAACTAACTAAGCAAGCTATAGCCTGGCTAAGCACAGAACCTCACCAGATGGGTCTTTAAGGGGTAATTCCAGACAGGTTTGTCCTGGACCTAATTTCCCCCAGCTCTCCCAGCAACTGTGGCGAATAACTGCTAACCAGATTTAATCAAAAACAATTCAGTGTTGAGTTCTGGCATCCCCACTCTAGGCTTTATAGATTAAAATGGATAATTAAGAAGACAAAACGAAACATGAAAAACAAAACACAATAGACTATTGACAATGGTGGTGTTTTTATTTATTTTCCAACATAGCAACAAAATGTTTTAAGGAACTCTCGACACAATGGTGGTTTCAGCACAGCCTGGTTGTTCAATTCTGTGTTTGCAGAATGACCCACAGTAAGATGCACACACGTATATATTTAACTGGTCAGAAAATATACAAATATTTTAAACATCTTGTCTTGTGGTTCTTGTATTAGCTGGAGGAGAAACTGAAGGAGAAGGTGGACAAGATGTTGGCAGAGAGAATTAACCTTACCGGGGAGATGGATACCTTCAGCACGTAAGTGACAGACAGGGACGTAAACACAAATACATAAACATGTCAATACAAGTACGAAAAAAACGTGAACACCTAAAGGTGAAAGCATTTAAAAATGTAACCACAAATATGTAAATACAAATGCGTAAACATGTCAACACCTAATTCTCAAATCACATAAACGTGTAAAAAGTAAACGTGTTAACATCTAAACCTGAAAGCATTTAAGCATGTAACCCTGTAAATACAAATACATAAGCATGTAAAGATGTAAATAAAAATGCGTTAACATGTAAACACCTTAACCTGAAAGCATATAAACATACAAATACATAATCATGTAAACACCTACATCTGAAAGCATATAAACCTGTAAACATGTTGTGGCATGTTCTTCAGTGAACATTTCTCAATTTGTCAAGAGTAAAGTTTTTCAGCTACTCTGCTACAGCACTGTTGGCAAACATGTAGCATAGGATTTGGTTTAGATTGTGTTTTTAATAGATATTTACAAAATATCAATACACATATGTAATTGTGTTTATGGCTGTGCATATCTGTAATATCTACACTTTACAGGATGCTTTTCGGGGGTGATGAACATTTGAAAACATCCCTGTATAAATAAGGTTTTTCCAGTGTAACTTGTAAATGTGTGGTTTCTGTGTCAGCGTGATATCCAACAGTATCCAGCTACTGGTTCAAGATCTTGATGCAGCTTGTGACCCTGCCCTGACGGCTATGAGCAAGGTAACGCACACACACATACAAACACACACGAAAGCAAAGACATAAAAACACGCAAACATAACAAACATAACAAAAACACACACCCACCGCTGTATGGCACGTACTGTAGATGCCGTGGCAGAGCGTGGAGCACGTGGGAGACCAGAGTCCCTACGTGACCTCTGTCATCACGCACATCAAGCAGAATGTGCCCGCCATCAGAGACAACCTGGCCTCCACCCGCAAATACTTCACGCAGTTCTGCATCAAGTTCACAAAGTAAAGCACGCACACGCACACGCACACGCGCACACACACACACACACACACACACACACAGCACCCTGGTCCCGGTGACCCTCCTGGCACCACGCATGTCCTTTGTTGTTTGGCTATCTTCTTAGTTTGGTTAGCATGCAACACGCACCACATATTTCCAGTACATACACTTACAGACATGCATACGTCATTCTGTTAGTTTAGTGTTTGTGTTTAGCCAGGTCGTAACAACACGTGGAGACTGTATTGAAATGTGTGAATGTAAAGGTCTTGTTTCTCTTCTTCTCCAGCTCTTTCATACCGAAGTTCATCAACCACCTGTTTAGGTGTAAGCCTATCAGCATGGTGGGAGCAGAACAGGTTCGTCTACTGTAATAATAATAATATGAAATATGTTACATTAAAGTGTGTCTATTAAAATGGTTTACAAACTACTAACATGGTGATTCAATTCTTAAAAATGACAATTAAAAGGTAAAGTCAGCTATTGCAAGCTAATTGTAAGCTAATACATATTTGGTCAAATTTGACCAAATATCTCCTTCGCTGTATAACGGCGAACCCAGATCACAAATGAATGGGGTGTTCTTAAGCTCCTACAGAGACTAATAACCCACTCATGTGGAGACCTAGAACATACAGGGTAATGAGCCTCCAGGACCAGGGATGGGACAGGCTAGCCTAGCCTGCTCCCCCAACACCTGTTAATCCTATCCTATAGAGCAGAGGGTTATCAAACTTTTCAGTTCGCAAACCCCCCCCAAAATAACTTGTGACCCCCGCTATCCCCCGCTATAGAAGAATAACAGCCATGATATTATTTGATAGTATTTTAATACAGACTAGTAGCAGGATATATCAAAGTAATGTATAAAATATACTACTAACAATTATGGCAAAAATATGCAACCCAACCCCCAGTTTGAGAGCCACTGACCACTGAATCAGTCAGTTGTACCGCCCCAATAGCTGAAATATAACATAAGAGGTCTCAATCAATGTCACACAAGCGAGGTGTGTACATGCCCACACAGTCCTGAGAAGAGAGAGCTCTTACCAGCGATGTTAGCAGTATTTGAGGTGTGTTTGGAAATTACTAGATTATCCTTATTTAAAATTTTTTTTTTTTTAAAGAGAACCCAAATGAAAAACAGAGGTGTCTTTGAATGACTAGACTACCCTTCCATTTTAAAGGTAAAGTCAGCTATTGCAAGCTAAATGTAAGATAATACACTAACAACACTTTTTTTGTCAATACCTCCTCGCATTTCGATAGCTTACCGTTCTCTGTGCGTGTTGAAAAAAACACTGCTCATATCAAAATAGTTATAACACTACACTACGGGTCCTTGGCCCGAAAAACGTTGAAGACCTCTGTGCTATACCACCTGATTTTTTTTTTTTTCCTCCTAAAAATAAAATCGGAATTTATATAGTGCAAAAAACACCTTTATGTGGCCCGTGCACAAAAAGGTTTTGACACCCCTGGTCCCTAGACTACTTTGCTTTTATGAGAAGAATCTGAGCTGTGTGTGTCCCTGTCTCTCCAGCTCCTCCTGGACACCCACTCCCTAAAGACGGTCCTGCTGGACCTACCCTCCATTGGCTCCCAGGTGCTCCGCAAGGCGCCCGCCAGCTACACCAAGATAGTGGTGAAGGGCATGACCCGTGCCGAGATGATCCTCAAGGTGGGCCACTACAACATGCACAGCGTTTAACAGACGCTTGACACACGTACAGCGTTTAACAGACGCTTGACACGTACAGCGTTTAACAGACGCTTGACATGTACAGCGTTTAACAGACGCTTGACATGCACAGCGTTTAGCAGACCCTTGACATGTACAGCATTTAGCAGACACTTGACATGTACAGCATTTAGCAGACGTTTTACGTGTACAACATTTAGCAGACGTTTGACAATGTCCTGTTGGGGTAATGACAGCAGCACGTCATCAGGGGTATTTGCAACATACACATTATACCAGTAAATAATTGCTACTATAAGTACCAAAAGTACAAGTACCAACAAAGTGCCAATGTTCTAAGAACTTTTCAAGGGCAGAAAGAAGAAAGGAATAATAATTGTATTTTATTATTATAATTATTTGGTTTTAATGTTTTTACAGTGCTCCTCCTACACGCAGCTATGTTGTTTTGTGGCTTACGGTGAGGGGGACAGTGTTCCAAGGAGCAGGTCTTGCTCAAGAGATATGGATGCTTAAGCTAAAGCATCTACTAAGCTAAAATAATAAACTTAGCCTGTGCACGGAACATTCCAGTCCACCTCCAAGGCTTGAACCTATGACCTCTTCTGGCTGGGAGTCAGACACACAGACCACTAGACTGTCCTGCCCACCTAACATGTATAAATAAATAAATAAATAAATAAAATACTATACGTCTACACTAGCTTTTCAGAAACAATAAAAAAGACAACTTGAAAACGCTCTGAGCATGCACGTTCAGAGCGTACGTGCGCTTGTGTGTGTGTGTACATGTCTGTGTGTGAAGCAAGGGCGTTTCACCATCCCAGTGGCTTTGTGGTTTGTGCGCACCCTGTGAGATTGAAACGCCATGACTTCAATGAAGACCCAGAGGGTTTCTCTCCCTGGCACTCTGGGTCGAAGGCAGGGCAAGGCCCAGTTGCGACAGACTGGCGTCCTGTCCCGGGAGGGATGGTTGGGTGGGCGGGTAAATATCTAAATGGGTTAAAATAGCAGGGGTGCTGTGGGGAGGAATATCTGTCACTGTCAGTGTTGCCCGTCTAATTGAAGATTCACTTCTTCTGAAATAGTCTCCTATGATTTGGTTGGTTGACAAATGCTGCTAGTTTAATTCTTGTGACTGGGAGTGTATGTGGAATGCTAAGCGGGATGGGTGCTGCTGAGGTAATAACGATGTTCAACGTGCATTTATTGTGTGTACGTGAAGGAGCCCACGAAGTAGGAGGGAAGCAGGCGGTAATGTCAACGTTAAATCTAATGGTGTGGAAGATTACGATGCATACCTGACTTGAAGTGGTTAAAGATAGCTAGATAAGTAACCAACAGATCTCGGATGTGTGTGGACTAGTGGAACTGACATTGTGCTAGATGCCTGTGGAGCCAAGCAACAGGTAACCTCAATATTATCCGTGCAGAGTTCTGTTATAAAATGTAATCTTTTCTAGTTTTTCCTTCTGTGACACAGAGCATAAACTTTACTATATAACCACCAGCGAAGGTATTCTGGCACGCTCGCCAGCTAACATTTCCCCAACGATGTAGGCTCCCGGGAGCCACAAGCTATTGTCTGGCTGTTTGTGGTTTGACTCGTGAGCCTGCGTTGAAAACATGTGTCTGACTCTGTCCAACGACAGACAAATGAGCTGATTATCTAGTTTATTTCAGGCTGAATGTGTTTAACCCCAATTAGAATAGCCTTTTATTAGCATGTTTACAGGCCTCTCCACATTAGAGCGCTACGGTTTGAGACGGGAATACGAGTCAGTCTTGTTTTAATGAGCGAGGCAAGCCAGAAAGGCCAGGAAACACACACACACACACACAGAGAGTATATTCCCATTTTAAGAGAACGGTAACATTGCGAAACGCGAGGAGATATTTGGTGACTGACTAAATGTGTATTGGCTTACAATTAGCTTGCAATATGCATTTGACCCCGAAATCACCATGGGATAAGACACTTCCAGTAGTTCTGCAGGTCAGTGCTTATTTACCCTCCATTTTAGAAGAGCAGACTGCGCAGGGTTTGGCATGGTCACCCATGCCTGGCTTTATCAGACACTGGAGGACCCGGGTATGCAGCTGCTATGATTAACCCCAGCCTAATTGCTCTTCCCTGGAGAAACGCATGCAGCGCACGCACGCACGCACGCATGCACACACGTAGACAAGCATGCAAGTGCATGTGCCTGGATTGTGGTTGGGCTTCCCTGGAGGCCTTGCTTCCTGTTGTTATCGACGTGAGGCAGCCTGGATGTGAGTGACAGCACAACCTGCTGCTCCTAATGACGAGATCCAGCGGCATTGCTGCCACTGCGGCTAGCAGCCTTTAAGCTAACTGCCTCTGCGGCTAGCAGCCTTTAAGCTAACTGCCTCTGCGGCTAGCAGCCTTTAAGCTAACTGCCGCTGCGGCTAGCAGCCTTTAAGCTAACTGCCTCTGCGGCTAGCAGCCTTTAAGCTAACTGCCGCTGCGGCTAGCAGCCTTTAAGCTAACTGCC
>JAODUE010001936.1:22425-33631 GCA_027564755.1 Amblyopsis hoosieri
GTGGCTAGCAGCCTTTAAGCTAACTGCCTCTGTGGCTAGCAGCCTTTAAGCTAACTGCCTCTGTGGCTAGCAGCCTTTAAGCTAACTGCATGTGCGGATAGCAGCCTTTAAGCTAACTGCATCTGCGGATAGCAGCCTCTGCGGCTAACTGCCTCAAAGCTAACATTCTGTTGTAGCAAATAACTACAGGATTCACTTCAACCATAGCGTAGCTATCTTACAGCAGCAGCATCCATTGCCGTAATAATGCAATTGTAGATAACAAATGGTGTAAACAACACATCTTTCTTGTACACCACCATCCTGTCTCTGTACTCTCCAGTGCAGACAGACACACTGGTCTGCTGATAAGGCTTGGGGAAGACCAGTTCACTACTATTAGCGATTAAAAGGCTACGCGACCTGTGGATCTTTAAAGATCATGTAAAATACAGTACACACAGAATGTCCCGGCCCCTTGAATTACATATTCAAAGACAACTTGAAGTGGAGTCAGTGAGTCCGAATGGTGGATCTTTGAGGATTCTCTAGAAATGATCTATTCTAGCTAGATGTTGTCATTTAGAAGCCCCGCTAATCTGGGGTCTCCCAGGCGATTTCCCGGCCTGGCTCCAGGACGGTTGCTGCTTTAATCACATTTGGCCTGCAGGAGGACGAAGCAACCAAGGAATTCAACGCGATCCAGACTGAGGCACGCCTCAGCCTTCCCCTGTCTGTCTCTACTACCCCTGTCTCTCCTCCTCTGCATTCTCTCTTTTGTGCATCAAACAATGTTAAAGGGTGGATTGTCTTTTTCTTTTTTTTTCTCTCCCAGTGCGAGGGAACTGAGGTTCGGGTGGTGGGGGAGGGTACGTCTGTCAGCCATGTGTTGTCTGATCAGTCCCACATCCTCCACCATTGTCCACCATTTGCCACTGTGAACCCAGTGTGATCATATGCAAAAAACTGCTGGGTTTGTACCTGTAAATGGTGCTTATTAGTACCCCGTGGGAACATGATTGTACCTTTCAGGGTACATTTGTGAAATGCATGCTTTAAACTTAAAGTTGCTTTAAACTTAAAGTTGTACCGTCAAAGGTCCAATAATGTTGTTGTTTCTTCCATTATGGTAATATTCTTTATAAGTGCAGGGTGTGTTTCCCTTGCCTCAGATTTCTCTAGAGACAAGGGATCAGAGACGAAACCATCTGATCCTCAAGACGGGAGAATCACTAAAAATTCACCAAATCTTCACTCCTGCAGTAGGAGAGGAAGGCAAACCCTGAGCACGTTCCAGGAACTGTGCGCTCTTGTTCTGGACAGTTCATTAACTATTTATTTTTTATTTTATTACCTGAAGCTTTTCGCTCTGCGCCCGGTACAACTAGTACAGTCTGTCATTCTCAGGAACGCTTACTAACTTACAAAACAAACTCCCTCAGAAGAACCGCCCCGCACATTGAAACACATTGCAAAGTAAAGGGCATTGCTGTTGTGAGCGGTGTTCGCCGTTTCGTTTATGCTCCTATTTACGGAGCCAGGGATGTGTAGTGTGTATATATGTGTGTGACATGCTGTGGCATCTAATGGGGGGAAGGGCCAAGCCAGTGCCTAAACGTACCCAAATCACACAGGTGGTGATGGCTCCACATGAACCCCCGGTGGTGTTCGTGGATAACTACATCAAGCTGCTGGCCGACGGCAACCCAGAGACCTTCCAGAAGATTCTGGACATGAAGGTGAGTCATTGTTGGTGGTCTCTCTCTCTCTCTCTCTCTCTCTCTCTCTCTCTCTCATTTAGCCACCCTGGTCTGTGATTTCACCCTGACATCCTGTTCCATACTTTTAAAGTTGCACTCCTCAATTTTGTTACACCCTATAGAGTGTAATGTCGACAAGCCAAAACAACAGCAACAAGCTTTTATGTATTTCAGTGTAGCTGCTTTCAAAGTGTAATTCTGGTAGCCTAGTGTAACCAGACCAACATTTCACTTGGTGAATAGTGTCTGGAACATAGAACTATATAAGAACTAGACACGCTCCTTTTGGAAGTGTGCAGTCGTTGGCTCCTACTGGGTGTAGAACTCTGTTAAATTTTGAAACTTTGACAGTCTTTAACCAATCAGCATTGCTACAGCTGTTTGTATCACTTCATCCAGCTCTACCACCATTTAGAAAGATACTTGACTTCATAGTCATTGCACATAGTTACACCAATTGTTCTCCACCAGCAGGGTGGCTGCAAAAACTCTAAACAGGCTTTCCAGACTATAATCTCAATGAAAATTGGTGGCGGAGCCAGGCTAACATTCAGGACTCAGAAGTCAAGGAATGTCCCTGAAAGGCGGGGTAAGCAAGCATTCTCGAGAATAATTTACCCCATTCTCGAGAACGCTTGCTAACTTTGAGCTCAAATCAAAACCAACTCCCTCAGGAGCTCCATCCCCCACACATTGAAACACATTGCGAAGGCAAGCACAGTAGTTGTTGTAAACGTTCCTATTCATGGAGCCAGGGCTGTGTAGAAGAAATAATTTTTTTCAGCATGCACAGAGAACGAAATGCCAGGAGATATTTTGTGAGTTTCTCCTCGCCCAGGGCCTGAAGCGCAGTGAGCAGAGCAGCATGCTGGATCTGTTCAGACAGAGGCTGCCGACGCCTCCGTCGGGCGGCGACGGGGGCTCCATGCTCTCCTACAGCGCACCCACCCCCGAGCAGGAGTCCTCCCGCATCCGCAAGCTGGAGAAGCTCATCAAGAAGCGTCTGTGAGCAGAGCCACAGTGCCAACATCCAGCCCCGTGTGACTCCTTCATCACCACCACAGCAACAACAACAACAACAACAACCGCTTTCTCCCCGTTGCGCTGCTTCACTATCGGGGAGCGCCAGATACAAAAAAAAAAACACCTCCCCATCCACACACTTCTAGGGGAAGTGTGTGGGGGCGGGGGCCGGGGCCAGCGCAAGACAAACCCTCCCCCCCACACTTCCCCTAGAACTGTGTGAGTGAAGAAACCTCCTGTACTGCGACATGCTCCCGGCCTGTTGACATAACTACAGGTTGCGCATTATTGTGCAAAGTTTCTACTCTAAGTAATGCGTTGTCCAGGCGGGCGTGGGCTGCGTCCAGAGTGATTACAGGCGAGCTTGACCGTAATTAAAGCGAGTGCGCTTAAAATATCGGCCATGAATCTCAGGGTTTCTTTCTCCCTGCTGCGTGGCTGGCAGCTGTCTGTATTGGAACGGAGGATCTGCCTGCATCTGTGCGTGCTTGAAGGGTGTTGGACACGTTTCGACAACAACCTCGTCCATGTTGGTGGGCATCAAGCTTTCTACATTGTAAACAAATATGGCTTGTTGGTTAGACATTTGTCTCCACTCTTTAGAACTCCCCCAAGGTCAATTTTTGAAATTACATCCAGCTAGTGCAAGTCTTTTAAACTGTGCCTTTGTTTTGGAGTTTGTGTGCGTGTGAGAGGGATAGTGTGTCTTCATATGTCTGGAATTGTCTGCATCTCAAAGAGTCTTCAAATCGGTAACAATTAAAATGTTTTAGTTAATTTTGTGATTGCAACAAGTATGCTATGTAACACTCCGGCTTCTGCACACCTTGTCTTTTCTTTTATTTCCCCAGATCTGTCGACACACTAATCCGTGTCTGAATAAATGTGATATGATTTATATCTCCTATTAATGGTTATAATATCACATTCCTGCATTCTGTTGATGCAAAAGAATGTTATTTATTTGTATTGTCTCAAACATGTATAGCCTGCACACATGTTGCACACGTTTGTGAACAATATTAAAGCATTGTCATAAATCATCTCATACTCTTTGACTATTATTGAAACTACCACCATTCCACAAAACATAGGGAACATTTCGACCTCGTTCCCACCAGAGGTTACACATGGATTCTACCCCTTTCACTTCTCCATGAATACTCCCCCTCCCACAACCCCATCCCTCGCTACGAGTCGACTGGTTCAATAGGCGTTTCTTTCCAGACGTCTGTTAAAACAATGAAACCTTTTGAGTGAGCGGGATTGTGTGACGGGCAGCCAGGCGGGACAACTGAAACGAGTTCTCCGATGACAAGCTACTGCCTGGGATTTGTGAGATTTGTTTTTCCGACTTACAATTCAAAAGCTCATCACTGGTCAGCGACCGTCTGGATTTGAATATTTTGTACGGTCGATGTAACACGTGCCTTGCGGTACTGATCTGTTTAGAAAGGTTTGTAGCTTCTGCTACATGGTTGGATTCTCCGACCAGCCGTCTCTATCGTACGGCTGACACTACGGACAGTCACCGCGCCAGGAACTGCAATATGGAAGTTGCCGAGCTTTCGACATAACCACGTCACAGTTGGTTAACTCACTTAGGGCAATTTATTTATTTATATTTTTTCAGAAATGGTTGGCAGGTTGAACTTGTCAAATGTGTGCAACGACGACCCGTTGAACATGAGCGGCAAAGCCGAAAGGATACTTGATAGTCCGGACTCCGGGCTGCCCCCAAGCCCCAGTCCGAGTACCTGGATGCTGCCTGTGTGCGGGGATAAAGGGGCCATGAGTCCGGTATCTGAAGACGAGGGTAGGGGGTCGCTGGTAGGTGTGTTTGCTGACAGTATTGTAGTAGGCTATAAGTAGAAATAACAGTGAGGTGGTTGTCTGATCATGTAGCCTTATAATTACAGGCCACATTCCCTCTCTAGTATGAAGAAGAATAAGTTACAAAGGTAACAGTTGTAAACTCATAGGCTAATTAACGGTCGAAATGTTAGTAACTTTGTAGGACTCACTGAGGAAAGAAAGTGTGCTGTCTCTCTTTCATCAGTGGCAGCATGGGCGTTTTTACAACCTTTTAGGGGTGCTCAAGCACAAATTCTATTCAGCACCCCAAAACATTTTTAAAAATAAAAAATTGACAATTTTTTGTAAATTCATACCGTAAAATGTTGCGATCTTACACAATTTAGGGGAGAGTTTGGAAGCAAGAATGCTTGAGGTGAATGCTCCAGATACCCTTATTGCATTATATTCCCTTATGTTTTTAGTCATTACCTCTTCCAGACTTTTGTATTTTGCTTTAGAGACATTTTCACCATAAATTGGTGGATAGAAAGTCACCAGAATGCAGGAAATTCGGTTATATACCCTCACTAATGCTTAAACAAGACTTGCCATTGCAAATGCAAACATATGAACTATTAATTATTGTTTACTATTTATTGATAGGCCTACAGTGACATTTGTGATTTAGACGTCCTTGTATGTAGGCCTACAGATCGTTCTCATTAGGGGCAGAGCACCCCTGAAGGTCGGATCCTATAGCTCAGCAGCCTACGTTATATCTAGTTGCCTGGCTAAACTGCATTGCAGGTTCCGATCCGGCCTGTCGGAGCTCTTAATGTCCATCATCTACACCCGTTGTCCTACGGAGAGGGGGTTGAGCTCTATCCCTTACCTCCCACTGAAATAAGGTGGGCTTTTTTTGTCTTCTGTCACTTTAAGGATGTAGTAGCCAGGGTTGGGTAGGTTACTTTTTAAATGTAATCTGTTACAGTTACAAATTACCAGACTAAAATATAATCAGTAATGTTATTTTTGGATTTCCTAAATTTAGTAACATAATCTTATTGCTTTCCAACGCAATTTACTGCTTTAGCAGTGTCACATTTATTTTTGTGACCGTTTGTTTCTCAGGGGATCAGATTAAAATTGCACTTAATTTCAATTATTGATTGACAGGTTCATAAATTAACATCCCAATTAGTTTTATGCATTTTTCTTATGCAAACTTCCCTTTGAAAGTAGAAATAATCATCTAATCAAAATAAAATAAACTGTAATCTTCCTTTATTTTATCTTGCTAACTAATTGTTAATGTTTTTTTGTAATAAATTAGCCTACAAGGAACTGTTACGTGTAATCTGTTACTTCCCAACCCTGGTAGTGGCATAGGCCTTTATCTTAGTATTGCAAAAACGGTGGATACACCGTGTAGCAGCCTACTGTATAGTGTCCTGTGCAGGGGTTCTCAAATTGTTCAGGTCGCCACCCCCCAAAATACCAGTGCCAGAGACCCCCCGTCTCCAGAGGTGGTAGAAGAATAACAGCCATATTATTATTTGATAGTATTTTAATACAGGCTAGTGGCAGAATACATCAAAGTAATGTAGAAACTGTACTACTAACAATTATGGCTAAACTGTGCCATTTTAATCATTTTTCAAATGTTATTTCATTTCTGAAAATCATCTTGTGACCCCCTCCTCCGTGTCTCGCGACCCCCCGGGAGGGGGGGTCCGGACCCCCAGTTTGAGAACCACTGTCCTACAGTACCATGCGAATGTGTTCTACGTATTGACCCGCCCTTCGTGCCCTGGCAGATACACCTCCTCGGTCCGCTACGACTCCGCCCACCACTTCATCCAGAGCCTGTCCTGGGAGCCGCGGGGCCACGCCCTGCAGCGCTGCAGCCAGACCGTGATGGCGCTGGCCCAGAGCACATGGCGGCATTACCGGACGCAGCTGGACCTGCAGCCCCGCCAGCGGCCCTGCCGCTACGGGAGCACCACTATCGTCTACCCCAAGCAGACCCGCGCCAGCTACGCCACGGAGCTGAGCTGCCACGGCCACCGGCGCCCGCCGGCCGCACGCTACTTCTCCAGCGTGGAGCTGGAGGTGGGCGCGCGTGGGACGCTATGGGATGGAGATAACATGGGGGACGGACGCTGTTTCCCTCCCCGACCGCCAGACAAGAAGCTGTAGGTATCGCGCTGTTATTGTTTCTTTTTCCATCTATCTAATCTATCGGTTTTTGGAGGCCGGGCGGGGGTTCGAATAGCGGATACGCCAGAACGTCTCCCCCCCCCCTTACACACACACACACCACGAGGACTGCACAGTATTCTGCAAGGTTTTGAAAATGTGTCATCTTTTTTGGTTGACAGACAGAATGGCCTCTCTTCATGCTGACCAGAGGACGCCTTAATATTTATCAAGACTGCTAGTTCATGAAGACAGAAAGGATTACATGTAGGGCTTGCGGTAAGGTTCACCTACAGTATATGGATGTTGACAGCAGACAGTATTGCTATACCTAAACGCCCTTCTCAAATCAAGTTCCCTTAGCGATATATTGGTTATTCCCTCTGACCACATACCCTTCCTAAATATTTTCCTACGTTGTTTGTCCATCATGTAGACGATTGAATATATTGCATTTGACATTGTTAGCGAGGATGCTGCTTGTTGCAAAATACAGAAGATGTCTTTGGGCGAATGTGACACTTTTCTGAGAATGGCATTTGATATTTTAAAAAAAGGACAGCATCTGTCTATCATTCTCCCCTCCACTGGACTATTTATTTTCTGAAGCTAGGGCTAGTTTGTATGATCTTAATATTTGATCAACTAATTTAGAGGCTTCTATAATTGTATCAAATTGAAAAATTGTTATGTGCCTCATTGGTGCCTATATTGATATTTTTGTAGTTACTAATTTTACTGTCACTTTAAAATAAACTGTTTCTAAAAAAGCATGTTTATTTTATTCTTCTTTCTCAACAGGACAAGTTTATTAGCCTAGTTCATTTGCTGTTGGTTCACAGGAATTATAGAATGGTGTGGCAAGACATCCTGATCCAACTGTGGGACGTTTTTATTGTATAGTGGTACTTCTGTGACCTCTAGTGGGATGTTAAGGAAATGCAGGGTCGTAATACTATCTAAAGTTCAGATTCTTAACCAATATCAGAAGCAGTGTATTTCTAAGACAGTAATATGAGGTTTGACAAATAACAACAGGGGTATCTGTTCTAATCTAAACCAAATATTCTTCCCCGGTTTGGTGACATAACTAATACATATACTTTAGATAGCGTAGCCTATAGAGGAATTTGGTCATAAGGAAGAGGGCTACTAGAGGATTGAAAGATTCCATGTTGAGTTACTTGAGCTAGATTGTGTGGTGGTGTGGTATTTGTTCCATTCATTTTCATGTTATCTCTTGAGAACGAATGTCTTCATAGTCTTAACTGCTTTGATTTTTGTCATACTTAAAAGTACATTTCTCTTGTGTTTTCTACATGGCCTATACCAGGGGTTCTTTTCAGCATGCGACACCCAAAATAACAGTGCTAGAGACTCATGACCCCCGCTGTCCCTAGAGGTGGCAGAAGCATAACAGCCGTAATAGTAGATAGTAGATTTCTTGTCAATGTACATACATCAAAATTCATGTGCACTCAAAGAGCTGGCTCAATATTAAAATAGATATTAAAATAGACGGTAAAATAAATGTATAGATAAAGCAGAATAAAGTGCTTGTGTGGGTAAAAGTACTCATAAAATGTGAACAGAGATAGATCATTGCACTCAAAGTTATGATAGCTTAAACTTTGCTTTCAGTTCAGCACCCTTATAAGAGCGATGGGAGTGGGGTTATGCATTTCACTGCCTTTGGGTAAAAGCTGTTTAACATACCATAACAATACATGAAAAACCCAAACATAATCTCAAGAACATTATTGTGCTGAGGCCATCTTTGACAGAAAACAACACACTGACCTTTTACCTCCAGAGTCTAGTGGTATAGCGATATCGTGACATAACATAATGCAATGCATACTGTATCAATAGTGGGTTGTTCACACCACACCACTGACCTATAGTTCACACCCTACTAGACGCGTTTGGGTTTGAGCGATAGAGGGCAGTCTAGACGCACCCAGTCTGCTGAAACACTATTGGAAGAAGAATCCGAACATGGCGGCGGCAAGCTCAAACACGACAACGTCAAAAGCAGAGCCAGAGTGTAAAGCAGGTGACTCGGACTTGAAATCCGGAGGACTTCGATGGGTCGCAAAAACCCGGCGATTCGAGTCGAAGGTGTGGAAGTATTTCAAACAGACGTCGGCAAAAGTGGTGTGTTGCTCACTTTGCAGCCGTGATTTGAGGTACTCTAACAGTACATCATCCATGCTAGAGCATCTGAAAAGAATACACCCATGTAAAGTATCAGATGCCCATGCAAAAAAAGGGTAAGTCCCCTGCTGAATGCACTAGGCATATGCCTTAATGAAATGAAGCGATTATTGGCAGAACCTTTGCAATATGCTTCTTGGACGTCACTGTAATGACCACAAGTGGACGCTGTGTTCACACGAAATTAAAGGATATATATAGGCAAGGGGAAATCATACTGCTGTTCAATATAGCATAACTGCCTCTCAATAAACAGTGAGCAAGTACATGCGTAATGCAGATATTGACAAGCTATATGGCTGAACCGTGACTACGGTACGGTAGTGCTGTTTTGATGAGCATTTTAGTCGTAGTAACATGACAATGGCACGACTGGCATTGTGACTGCAATGCATATACAATAAAGGCTACAACTGTGTGGTGGGGGATAATTGTATAATATTTTTGTCTTACACTAGATGGTATTACATTTTTAAACGCAGACCTGGGGCGATGCATCGACGTAATCGATTACAAAAATGCGTCTATTTGCGTCGACCACGACCACGGATTATCGTCGACGTACGGTACCGTAAAACACACCGCGCCATCTTTGAGAAGGGCAAAATGGATTTGGCTAGCGCGTTAGAAGATGCACCGTCTCCAAAAAGACCCCGAACTTCTAAAGTTTGGGAGTTCTTTCAAATGAAATCAAATACCACAGTGCTTTGTATACTTTGCAAGACAGAGATGGCATATCACAAAAGCACAACTGCTATGCAGGAACACCTGAAAAGGAAACACTCGGCAGTTCTCAGCGAGAGCAAGACCGCACCGTAAGGTCTACCGTATTTTATGTAACTATGGCTGGTCCAGGCAAGCATCCTTTATCCCGTGATTTGAGTATTTGAACGTTGGTTTTACAATAACGTTTAACATAATGGTTAATTCTTAACGTATCATCTGTTAAAAACAAATATCCACGCAACTGACTGACATGCTTAGTTGTCTGTCTGTCTGTCTGTCTGTCTGTCTGTCTGACCAAACTGGCATGCTGCTCTACTTGCTATAATACTGATGTATATGATATGTCTCATTTAGATGACCATACTGTACAGGTAGTCTTGTGTACATTCTAAGCAAGCACAGCGCAAAGCGACACCTGATCACAGGGAGCATGGGATGACTCCTTTTCAAAGGAATAAATAAAAAGTATAAGGAATCCAGTCCCACTGTTATAGCCAGAGCAACTCAGCCACAGACAGTCTAGATGGTGAGCCAATGCCTTCTTAAATGCCACAAATGCTCAAAAGTACTTTACAAAGTTCAAATTAAATTAATATATTATAATATATAATTAATATATCACGGGATATATTTCTTTATTGTAAATGTACATACATTGAAATCCAGGTGCATTCAAAGAGCTGGCTCAATATAAAAATAGATAGTGAAATAGATTAAATAGACTGTAAAATAAATGTATAAATAAAGCAGGATAATGTGCTTGTGTGGGTAAAGGTACTCATAACAATTGCACAGACACAGATTATTGCACTCAAAGTTATGATATCTTTAGCTTTGCTTTCAGTTCAGCACCCTTATAAGATGTATAGTATATCAAATCGTTGATTTCATTTCTGTAATTCTTAACCAATGTTGTAAAGAAGTACTGTAGCCTAATAATCCTGGTCTGGTATTCATTTTTAACTGGTGACGCACCAATAACAAGGGGAGTCTCTATCAGCTCTATCAAATTCAAACTCTTCCCATAACCAGTCGATAGATACCACATCAAATATCTCCACAGAGTAAAGTCTTTGGTGCCGTTGTCAGTTGCCTGTTCTTATGACATTATACACACTGCAGAGATTACCGCACTAAAAGTTTTAAACAAAGGTCGGTTGGGAAATGTCAATCAGCCAACATATGCTGTCGCTGATGTCATGATTTTGTGGGAAAAATGACCACTGATTGGCCGACAAACCCTTCTGCATGCTTTGTTCCAGACTGATACTCCCGTTAAAATTAATTTGGAGAAGTAACGCTGATACTCTGATATTGCCACTGTCACACACAAAAAACAACAACCAAATTAACACCATATTCAAGGATGGGGGATAATTATCAGCTAGTTTTTAACCCCTTAAAATTCTTGGTTGGGGAAGTTGTGTTGTTGACATGTTTAACTTAAAAGTTGTTCTTCATGCTATATACTGTTAGAAAGCTATAAATCTTCCAATTTGATTGAT
>JAODUE010001937.1:0-12101 GCA_027564755.1 Amblyopsis hoosieri
CCCCCCCCCCCCCCCCCCCCCCCCCCCCCCCCCCCCCCCCCCCCCCCCCCCCCCCCGCGTGGCAAGCAGAGGGAGGGAAAACAAGGAGGAGGCCAGGTTGAAGAACCACAGCAGCTGAGCACTGACAGGTGGCTTCTCCTTCAGCCTGGGACAGAGCAGAGGAGACCTGTAGAGTGAGTAAACTAACGCGTTACATTCCACCACACACAATTATTGTCAATTGTCAATTTATTCGGAGATACGAAGAACATACGATATATATATTTTCTTAATTCATGCGTGTTATTCGTGGTCATTTGTGTCTTGTGTCTTGCTTCGTTTTGAACGTAACACGTATGTAGCAAAGTATACTTTTTGCGTCTATGAATGTATTAAATTATTAGTAACTACGATATATATTCATTAGTACATCTGGATAATATCATCCCGCTTCTGCAGTAATGCTAACATTAACATTAGAATTAAGCTTGCTTTAGGATTGTAAACATTTTAATGTATATGTTTGTTGTATGTAGCATGCTGTATATTCTTACTTTCTTACCAACTAATAATATAACTTTATATATATAATTATATAATTATTATTATAATATATATTTATTAATATTAATTGTGCTATATGAGTCTATATTGACATTCTTTAACATGGAGTCAAAGTTCAGATGTTCATATTAAATGACGATCCTTATGGCACCTCCAGTTGTTCTGTTGTTAACCATTAACTGTCACTGCAGGGCTGGCATAAAGGATTAACCTTGTTTTCTGGAGATATAAGCACTTTGCAGGTTCCTTGGGGTCAGGCCTTAAGATTATTATGCTCAGGCAACTGGTGACAATCAGAAAGAAGAAAAGTAATACAAAGAGAGAGAATTTAAAGATCCCCATGCAATGATGCATTCACATTAGCTGTCCACTTTCTGAGGTGTCAGAAATACCATCACTCA
This sequence comes from Amblyopsis hoosieri, assembly GCA_027564755.1. Taxonomy (NCBI): domain Eukaryota; kingdom Metazoa; phylum Chordata; class Actinopteri; order Percopsiformes; family Amblyopsidae; genus Amblyopsis; species Amblyopsis hoosieri. The sequence continues at coordinate 945 of JAODUE010001937.1, forward strand.
AATAGCTAACATCTTTATTTGTGAATTATATGCACTAAAATGGCTGTTGCTTACGGTTACAACCCCACCAGATCTAGGGGTACAGGAAGTGACATTACACCAGGTTAACACTTATTTTGGCTCAACATAACACAATAAAATAGAAGATAATCTAGAAACATAACATCTGCACTATATCCATTTAGATATATGGTGTATGCACATACATACATATATATACATACAATGCATTATGTATCTGTATGGCATCTCACCTGGCGAGAGTACCTATTTGTCTGAATGTGGTACGGTATTACTGTATGTGTGCGTATCTCCACTACTGTGTGTTGTCAGAACATGGCTGGGTACAAACCTAAGGTCATATCCATGACCAAGAACCCAGGTCAGGGCTTCGGCTTCTACCTGAGGCTGGAGCAAGGAGAGAAGGGCCACCTGATTCGCTGCCTGGAAATGGGGGGACCTGCTGAGCTGGCTGGCCTGAAGGATGGAGAACGCATCATACGAGTCAACAGTACCTTTGTAGATGATCTTCCCCATTCACAGGTAAACAGGGAGTTAAATGTACATTATAGCACTAAACCAGCCCCCATCCAAATGTATACGCTAGCTTACTGATTATTTGACACAGATAATCATTTTTTAACCTATGAGCTCTAGAGACAGGCCTGTCACGTATTATACATGTGTGATAATGGGGCATGCAGTTTTATAGTTTAGAACCAAACATGGACCACAGAGGTATTACGAAAATATTATGACATCAAACATGATGACATCTACTAGATGTTATAATTTACTAGAACACCAGCATCTCACACCAAAACAAATGCCTTTGGGCCACACACACACACACACAGGAAAATAGTTGTTTGCTGCTACATTCATGGTTAAAACATAATATATATTACCTTAAAAACATCATATATATTACCTTAAAAAGGCAGGGTTAGTCATTCCAGAGATCACGTGCTAACTTCAAGCTCAAATCAAAACAAACTTCCTCAGAAGTTCCTCCCCACGCATTGCAAAGCCAAGGGCATAATTGTTGTGCGCGGTGTTCATTCTTATTTACCAGATACCAGATTATTTTTTCAACACGCACACAGAACGGTAAGCTAACGAAATGCGAGGTGATATTTGGTGAATTTGACAGAAAGTGTATTAGCTTACAATTATCTTAACAAAGGCCGACTATACCTTTAATGAACAACATTATAGGATATGTGAACCCTACCTGTAGCCTGTATCTCCAGGTGGTGGAGCTGATAAGAGACAGTGGAGCGTCTGTCACCTTCCATGTAATGGATCCGGCCGCCTACAAGCAAGCCAAGGCTGAAGGAGCGGACCTGTCTGATCGTCACGTCCGACCAGTAGCCAATGGAATAGCAGGACCAGCACCCAAACCTAAACTTTGTTACCTGGTCAGATCTACTTCAGCTTATGGATATTCTCTGCGCTCTGTCAAAGGTGAGCGATGGAGGCAGGGTGTGTGACACAGCAGTTGGGGCCACTCAAGTATCTTGACCCTTGACCCTGGAGTCTATTTTTTCAGTCCATACTCCACTCTGTATGTGTACGTTATCTCTTTATAATTCCTGATGTGTAAGAGACATTTTAGCTAAATCATCGATATGTACAAAATGGATTCCTAGCCTGGGAAGAGAACTCTGATGACCATTTGTTGATCTTTGATCCTACCCCCTGCTGTATTAGTATTGCAACACTCATGTCATGTGTCATTAGTGTCCTGTATCTTGACTAAATGCCCAGATGATGGCAGAGGATCATAAAGTTGTAAAACAAACATATTTCTTTAGGTTATATAATAAAGTAACAGAGGTTTTTCCTTTGTCTGCTTGGTAAGACTAATTGACATGATCTGTCTCTTAATAAACATAATACAATGATGTACAAGAAAGAGCATTTATGTGACAGAATTGCCACCACAAAATAACTTGTCAGTTTCCTTGTGTTGTGAAAGGTGCTCCACAGATAGAGGTGCATTGCCTTGATTCAGCTCTGGTTGTTTTCAGACGTGCTGTGATCTCCTCTTCCAGGTGAACCGGGCTTGTTCATGACACACATCACCCAGGGCGGGGTGGCCGACAAGGCCGGCGTCCGCGCCAACGACCGCCTGCTGGAGATCAACGGGGTGAGCTTCGAGGACTCCACACATGACCAAGTGGTGGAGACCATCAAGGCGGCAGGTGGCAGCGTGATGTTCCTATTGGCCGACGAGGAAGCATGCGGGTACTACCAGAAAAAGCGTATCCAGATGGGGGCGGGGCTCGCCACAGTAAGCCACCTCCCACTCAATCCGCGCATCGTTGACTTGACCAAAGGATCGGACGGCTACGGTTTCTTCCTCAAAGAGGAGCCCAAAAAGACAGGCATGTCCATGAGCTACAGTATCGGGTGGGCGCATGCAATGTTTACATGTCTTGACAGTCCATTCCTTCCGACCGGCAGGCCACTACATTAGGGACATAGACAGCCGGAGTCCCGCAGACAGGGCAGGTCTGAGAGACATGGACAGGCTGGTGGCGGTGGACGGACAATGTGTGGACGGCTGCACTCACGAGGAGGTGGTGGACCTGATCAGGCAAAGTGGCAGCAACTGCTGCCTCCTGGTGGTGGACGAGGAAACTGACAACATGTACAGGATGGTGAGCAGGAGCGCCGATGACAGCCTTAGTAAATTTAAGGTGGAGTCAGGGCTGCTGGAGAAAGATTGTTGATATTTGAACTCGGTCAAAACAAGAACACCTCTCCCTTCAGTGACATAGGGTGCTCCCTCACAAGCTCCGCCCCTCCCCCCCTTTCAAACCATCCTTGCGTAGCTCGATGCGTTCGCATCCACGTAGCTTGCGTAGACTATGAACCAGCCCTTAGGAGACTCAGACAGATGTCAATCAAGTGGAGTTTGTACACACCCAGACAGTTCTGACAGTTCCCAAGCCCCGCCCCTTTTTGCATGTCCTCCAATAACAGTTGAGCATTTTTGGAATCTGACGGAACCGTCCGTCAACTGTCTGTTTTGCTGTAATAGCTTTCTATGGTGTTTTGTCCTACCTAGTTACAGTAACTAGGTAGGACAAGTGAAAGGGGCAGGGCTTGGGAAAGGTCAATTGGCCCGATTGAGTTAAAACACCTGCGTCCGTATGTGTGTGTGTAGGCTATATATATTAACCTGTGTCTTGAACAGAGACTGAAGACATTGAGTATAACTCCATGTCCTGTGTCCTGTGACTGTCCTCCACAGGGCAGAGTATCTCCTATGCTCTTCTTGGAGGAGAAGACTAGTTTAATTGCCCCACCAAGCTACAAAGAGGCCCTTCAGCTGCCCATCCATGCCAGATCAGCTGCACCTGCTGAGGAGACGGAAGACGACCTTAAGCCTAAACTGTGTAAGATGCAGAAGACCACAGCTGGCTATGGATTCCACCTCAATGGCATTCAGGGGGTGTGTGGCCAGTGCATCAAAGAGGTGAGACAAACACACTTCCCACTTTCGCCGGTGTCACTGGCAATCTGGCTAATCAGAAGGCCGGGATGTTGCCCGGTGTTGCCACAGTTTCAGATAAACTACAATATCACATCAACTGGAATCACTCTCTGGCCACCCAATCTGTTAATAATAATAATAATAATAATACATTTTATTTCTAGATGCCTTTCATGACAATCAAGAACATCTTATCTTGAACAAACAGACATACCTAACAGACAGCAGACATCCAACCTAGACAGACTGGATGTAGTCAGAACTGTAAACTATGCTATGGATACAGTGCTCTACACACGCAAAAGCTCATCAATACACACCACTGCCCCCAGGTGGTGAAAGGTGGCGTTGCAGACAAGGCCGGCCTGGAGGACGACGACATAGTGGTGGAGGTGAACGGCGTCAATGTGGAGGAGAGCAGCCACGAGCAGGCAGTGACCCTGATAAAGAGCAGCGGCAGCTCCCTGGAGCTCCTGGTGGCCTCCAGCAGTGTGTACGAGCGGCTCACTGCCAGAGGAGTGGCCATCACACCGCTGCTCCTCAGGCAGACGTCCTCCGCGCAGGTCCACGCAACGGCCACCCAGGAGGAGGAGCGGCAGCAGAAGGCCAGGGCGGAGGCCAGGGCGGGACCTCCTGCTGCGCCAGCGCGAGAGAGGGTGAGTGGCGATTGGTTGACTTATTCACAAATATATTTTATTTCTTTCTTTTTCTTTCATAGATAGATAGATAGATAGAATTTAATGACTACTGTACATAATATGACGGTTTTTACCTTTTTTTTAGACCCCTTCTGTGTCATCGTCCTCATCTATGGAAAGTGTAGATGAGAGACTCTAAAATGCCAGAAGAGCCCACCCTGCGGATTGTCAGCTGGGTACACATGCCTTTCGTTATGCCGTGCACACCACTACGATTATACAAGACAATGAAAAAGCGAGTTGGTTCACTAAGCCACCTAGCTGTAGTAAGAGACATCAATTGTATTATAGAGCAAAGAACAAAATACTTCTTGTACAATTATCTTTTTCTAGAATGGAATTGCCACAAAATTAATATATACATATTTATTGATATGCCTGCCCAATGAACAGAATTCAACTGCTAAAAAACAAATGCCTTACCCTTACATAACTACCAATCCACTTTAGACATTAGAACATTGAGGGTATTTGCAGATAATAACTGCTGTCATTCTGTAATGTTTGAAGAATAAAGAGGCTTATGCTATCAAAATTATATTTGTTTATTGTGCATGAGTCCATCTTTGTTCTCTATTAAATGTGTGCACATTGCTGTGTGTCTGATGAGCTTTGTGTAAATCCTATTGTATACTTCTTAATATACAGTATACTGTACATTTTATGTTTGCCTACAGGGACAATACAGAAATGAGGCAATATAGTGCAAAGTATATCCTCTCTTCCATTGTGACTGATGTATTTATAAAGCACAAAATAAAAATAAAAGTTCTCCCAGCATTTACATGGCATAAGCATGCAGCAGGCCGCATTTGATTGATTCCACAGCGTGCTCTCTGATGTACAAACACTGCCAACATTCACCATTACCTCATCGCTGGAAGAGATCCAGTGCCATTACTGCCAAACCATAACGCATACTGGAGGACAGTAGTAAACACGTTTTGGTGTACTCAAGAAATGTTCAGAATAGGTGTGGGCCTAATATCATAGATGATTAGATGATAATCTAATATATTTTATTTTAGCTTTGGCTCTCCTCCTATGGACTTACAGCATTAGATCTTCATTTTGTTACCATTTATGATTGACCAAATGCAGAACTGATCATAAAAAAAATTCAAATAATTTTTTAAGCTCTTTTTTCCCCCCCAAAAACAAAAAAGATAATTACATTTTAATAACCAATAGCACAATTAGCACAGTTAACGTTTAAGAAAAACAATCATTTCAGGAAGGTCACTTGCCGCTGCTCCCAAAACGCACAGTGTCCATTCCTGATTCAGGAAGTAAAAGGCAAAGTAAAGACAAACCAGAGAAGTACTCCTGTAGGCTTGTAGTCCCACACCCCGGGGTAAGTCAGGGGTTCCCTATACAACCCTGAGGGGTCAGAGGTTCATGTGCTTCTCCGGTGCCTGCTTGTGAGCCAGGTACAGGAACAGGATGCTGGACAGGGCGCTGACCAGGAAGATGACGTCGAACCAGCGGTGGTAGAAGTTGAACTGCAGCTCCCCCAGGACCTCCGACACAATGGAGCGATACTCCAGAGGCATGCTCATACGCATGAGCAACACGGAAGACACAAAATACATGCCCTGGTAGAGAAAGAGAGAGACAGAGATAGAGAGAGAGAGTATTCCTGTACAGTATCTGCTGCATTAGTAAATTACAAACAATGAGCATGAAGAGTACACACACACTCACCATGATTTGAGCAAGGACAAGCACAATCACGTTGGAGGACTTGCTGCTTGATATAGCGCAGAAGAACTGGACAACATACAGAAACGAGGAGAATATATTACGAGGTGGAATACAGCAGATCGATGATTAAAAATACACACACACAAAAAAAGAAGACATTTGCCGTGTGTAGTGATGACCCCTGCAGGTTGCTGGGAGAACTGTGACGTGGTTTCACCTTAGTGAGGGTGATGAGCAGGCCTCGGATGGACGTGACAATAATGATCCCCACCAGGATAAAGGAAATGTGTTGAGACCAAAACTTCACCTGAGGCAGAGAGAGAAAGGAGGAACAGCAGTAATGGGGAAAGGAAATTAGATTTTGGAAAAGGGAGATGAGAATTTCACATTTGCATTCATTATTTATTCATTTTTATCTAATTAGTAGTGATTACATTTCAGAGAAACAGGCGACTGTCGAGCTGCCCTTTACACGGGCAATAACATTATGTTCTTTGAGGGCAAGTGGTGAGCGGCCTATTAAATCATTCCCCATTTCCTACATTAAAAATGGTTAAACAGTGATCATGAACAGGGAGAGAGCAGAAAGACATAATGGGCTGGGAATAATTCACTTCACAGAAGACGTGCCGTCTAAAAGGAGATGTGTGTGAGAGAGAGAGTGAATAGAGAAAGCGTACATCAAACTGAATGCCCAGGTAGTTGACAGTGATCTCGATTCCCCTTGTAACAGGATCCGTCTTCCCAACTCGGTCAAAGACTATGTTTATTGTGGCCTAGAATAGGAAAACAAAGCAAGACCATTTATACAAGTCTATCAAATGCTCTGGAAGTTTAAAACTACAAGGCTGTGTCCAGAATTATTTCCGTTACTATGTGTGAGAAAAGAATGGCAGCCATTATTTGTGTGCATTTGTGTGTAGAATACATTAGGGCTAGCCCCAAATACTAAATTTTTCTGGGATTCGTTCATTGGGTATGTATTCCATTTTAAGTATTCGCTTTTTTCACATTATGCATGCATGCATGGTTTCCCATTAATCCCTACCGTCTCTGTATAAACCCACATGTTAATGTCATTGCCTGCCCTACATTGTCAACACAATCTATTGCAATTGTCTGTAAGAAGAGAGCGGGGCTATTCATTCAACACTCTTATTGGCTAATATATGTTTTTTGGACAGCTCTGATTGGGTCAATTGACGTGTCAGTCAAAGCAGCCAATTTGACAGCATGGCTATGTTTATGTGTTTGCTCACTGAAGCTATGAATGGAAGACTAAATCTGCCAGCTAATATAAAATTAATACAATTTAATGCAATTTGTTTGGGACTAAATATTGTACTGGATTGTCTGAACTCTTGCAAATATAACAAGATCATTTTTGATTGTTTTCGATCGGTGGACTATGAGTACTGTTATTGGGGGTCTGGTGGACTACTACTAACTTCATAGATGAGTAGTTGACTCAAAGTTAAAAGCGTTGATTGTACTTGCTGTTGTACAGTTATGTGCAATTGAAAACCCGCAAACGGTCCTGCCGCCTGCTTAGAATTTTAACAGGTTATGAAACAATAAGTATAGTTGAGTGTTTTCAATGGTGTTTTTGAGAACGATCCAATACTCGTTCGGAAAAACCATGTAGTATTCGAAACCTGTAAAACGGTATTCCGGACAGCCCTAGCATGCATGTAAGAGTACTAGTATGTGTATTGCAGACAGATCACATGTAGATTAAACAGAAACACTCACCATGAAAATTTTCCAGACACAATAAATGGAAAAGAAATAACCTAGGAAGTTGAAGTATTTCCCCTGGAATGTCTTGGAGTACTCAATACGTTCCTGTGAATATAGAGGCCGAGGGTAAATGAATACATACAAATAATTTGAAATGTTTCACATTTGACTTATGTACCTTTTATTGTTTATAGTGCGTGCGAGCGTGCGTGCGTGCGTGTCACCTTGGTGGAGTGCAGGTCCACGGTCTCCAGGAAGAGTTGCCGACTCAGCTCCTCGAGGGCATCCACCTCCTGCTGGATCACAGTGAGGTCTGGGGAAAGGAGTCAAGGATATGTCACGCACCCAAACAAAGGCACACAGAACATCGCTTGCGCTCATATCTAATGTCTGTTGTCAAGGATACTCTCGCTGCCGGTCGGTGAAGAGGTGACACTCTTGATCATCCCCCAGAATCCCGTCTGTTTGTTTTGGTCTTCCCCGCGCTGGTACATCTGCCTCCGAGTCATAGCGATCCTATACAACATAACATTTAACAATAACAACAACTATTATTAACCACTAGGCCATCCTGTCTAATTGGATATAGTATAAAACACACACTAATACAGAGACTGTCTGAAAAATGTCTATGTGATTGCTCAGTTTAAAAATCGTAAAATATATTTCACGATAATCGTATAACTCTAATGTGTATCACATTACAGATTATAGACTAAGGATTGCTTCATTGTGCTTGAGCCAAGGTACTTACTGAAGTAAGTATTTTGTAATGCAATACGAAATGTTTGCTGGCAGTCACTGTAATGCATCATCTGCCAACCAAAGTCAGCCTACAATGGAATGTTTTGCCGTAAAATAGCTAATTTCCTCACCGCTTCTTCTTGCTGACAATCATGTCCATTGTTTGGAGCAACCTCCTTTCCAGGGCAAGGATGTCACTGTCTGTCACATTTCTGGGGCAGCATGCAGGAAAACAAAGTGTAGCAGCTTGTAGTTTAGTAGCATAAAAAATATGATAGTAAATATAGCAATATATGAACAGGTGATTGCTTAAGTTATAGTAGATAGAGAGATCAATCCTTGAGCTCACCTAAGGAAGTAGGACATATACGTATAAGGACAGTTGACGGCACCAAACCCAGACAGCAGAGCCATGAGTGTGACCCCTATGACCCCAACTCGACTAATTAGCTGCTCAATAGACAGGATACCTAAAGGGAAAAAAGCATTGTGTAACTATACATGAAACTGTACTATTTTGAAGCAGTATTTAACAAAGGCAGCTGACAAAACCAACTTCCATCTTAGTCGTCACCACAGTAACATGCTAAACCGGTGTGGAATCAAGAAACATAACAGCACAAAAAAAAAAAATTATCAAACATTATATTAAAGATCAAAACAAAAACCCCTCTCCGTTCATTGCCATATGGTGCTCTCTCAGAAACTCCACCCCTGGACGCACATGACCAGGGCTGGGATGGTGTTGTGTGGTGCAATTGTCTGTTCCCATTTACAAAGCCAGGGCCCTTTAGAAACACCAGATATATTTTCAGCGTGTACACAGAATGGGCAGCTAGCGGCTAGTGAGTTGATATTAACTGAATTTTACAAAGTGTGTATTACAGGGTAGCTTAGGATCACTGACTTTAACTCTGTCACTAAACTATCATTTAGTATGTTTTCTCACTGCAAAGATACAGATTGCACATTACTGACCATGTTTTGGACTGAGGATGGGAAATGGGTCCCCTAACTTCCAGAAGAAGTACATGAAGGTAAACCACACAACACAGGCAAAAAGCAACTTCTGTCTTTGCACTACACAGAGAAAGGGAAAAAGCATGATATACCAATTAACTCCATCATTAACAAAACATTTGGTATACTGTACTGTGTTTATTAATAAGATCTATATTTACTTACACAGACGTATGTTGCTGACAACAAAGTAGCCAATGTAGAAAGGCACCACAAAGATAAGAACCAGCAGTATCACATACAGATTAAACTTCCAGTGGAAATACCTAGAACTGTAGTAGAAATGGAGTATTAATATACAGTATATGGACTACTACTACTTTGGCACAAATAAAGGGTCTATACTAAGAAATAAAGTACTCACTTGCTGCTTAAGGCACCCAGAATCTCGAAGATTATCAGCTCAAACATAGTACACGAAAAAGCAAAGGTGACAGAGAAAACCACTTGGACAACATACTGGCGCACCTGTCAATAAACATGAGGGGGTTAGTAATAATCCCAAATGCCAGTGGTATATTGACAATTACACTATATGTGCATAAACAAAATGCCACGATATACCTCATAGTCTTTGAAAAGTTGTCTCATAAAAAACAGCCACCCAAATCCAAAAAACAACACCTGCGTTCAGAGGAACAGAAACAATTGTCAACTTCTGACTAACAAACTACAAAGGTGCTTCATTCTTGAAATTAAACACATTAACAAGATACTGTAGCCTATCATGTAACGTTACCTGTGAGGTGAACATGATCACCGAGTCCACGAGAAACGACATGGTGGTGGGTGTAGTCTGTAGTAAACGACGAACTATAATCAACTGTAGGATACTGGCCGTTCAATGCGCAAAATGGGTCTGATGTCAGTTCATACTGGCATAACCAAAGGATACGCCATAACATATAACATTTAGTATGTTTTTATTCAGGGCATTTTACAGTTCAAAACGTGTAGGCTACCGGTACTGCTGTCAATATCAATAAACAGTGCTCACGTCATCAAAAAGCGCCCATAAAATCTAGTTCCGTCTCGCGATATGACGTCGTTCCATGCCGTTTTTGGTTTTATTTAAAGAAATTATACAACAACATAATGGCAGGTACATACTCAGTATATCCTCTTTTAACAACGACGCACATTAAGAAAACAATACTCAAAAAAAGAAGAAAGAAAAAATGTTATATATATATGAATATTATGTAATGTACAACATCTAGCAATATCTGCAACAATGCTGTATGTAGCAGCCACTACCACTACCATAATATCCCACATGGGGGCGACAAAGTATTGTAATATTTTGTTATATGTCTAAATTGCAGACGTTTGTGAAGTAGCCCACTAATTATTATCTTGCATATGTTGGGTGTATTTAAATAGCACCCAACTACGTTGCTCACATCACGTTATATGTTTTCACATTTGTGTCGGTAATATTACAAATTCATAAGAACCCCTGCTACAATAAAAACTACAGCTAACTAGGAAGGATCGAGAAGTGTAGGTAGGCTACCTAGGCTGTGGCAAGTGACGAAAATATGCTACGGTACCTCACCAGTGAAATAAATGGTCGTTTACCCCTGAGAGGGCAATAGCCTATATATTTATGCATTAAGTTCATCTACTGGATGATGCATGGTTCTCCGCTACTCTCCCTAGGGACGGGGCATGGCTGTCCCCGAGACGGGGTGACGGGTCCTTTGCGCTACGGGGGGTCGCGGGAGGGCCTGGATTCTGAGGTTC
>JAODUE010001938.1:0-12101 GCA_027564755.1 Amblyopsis hoosieri
ACCACCCCAGTCTGCCACTCCTTTGGCACTGTCCCCGACTTCCACGTGATGTTAAAGAGGCGTGTCATCCAAGACATCCCCTCTACATCCAAAGCTTTTAGCATTTCTGGACGGATCTCATGTGGAGTTGTTTGACTACCTCAGTGACCTCTCCCAGGGAAATTGATGATGATCCCCCATCAGCCTCCACCGCCCAATTACCTCCTCAGTTGAGGTCAACAGTGTCCCATCCTTGCAGTACACAGCTTGGATGGTTCCCGGCTTCACCCCTCCTAAGGTGGACGACGGTTTTCCGGAAACACTTTGGTGCCGACCGGCTCCATGGCTTCTCCGAAGCTCTCCCACACCTGCTGTTTTGCTTCTGCTACGGCAGATGCTGCAGCCCTTTGGGCCCGCCGTTAATTATTTCATAATATTATTTGATAAGTAGCCAATAAAATACCCTTCCGCCATGTCTTCCTTATTGACATGGAAAGAACATTGTGTATTCTTCACAGAAGCTTGAGCATTCCATTCTGATTCATGGAGAAAGCCAAACATTCCAGACCGGTGTATATATATATATATATATATATAAATAATTTCTTCTGTATTGCATGTGGAAAGTATGTTTGTGCATTTGTATGCACATTTGTGTTTGTGTGTGTGTGTGTCAGAGAGATATGGATCTACTGTATATAATAAACCAAAAGCCTGTGTATTTATGTTTTATTTAAAAAATAATGAAACTGCACAATAGTTTCTACCAACTTTGAATAAACGCAATAATCTAAAATAGTAAAAATGTAATTCGTTAATAAAATTGTGCCGCGCTGACGGCCTGCCGTTGGAAAACATGACTTCCTGACTGCTGTCCGATAAAGTATAAAACCTTTTTTTAAGTGTATACATGGCATATATCTTTGGAAAGATAATCTTCTTGTGATTCAATTGATGCAAACCATTTCAACATACAATCACCAACCACCGACATACTCTTACTCATAATCAATCATCGGTAACATGCTGACAAAATTGGTCTTGTTACATTGGCAAAGGTCCAGATGATCCAATCCACTAAAATCTTTAGTTCACAATACATCATTACATCAATATATAATCAAGGACTGCTGTTGCATAATTTCAGATGTGTCTACCCCTCCATGCACAGTATTATTGTCATATTATTGTCATGACCTTCCTGCTCATGCTGCTTAGTCCTGTGTGTAGACCAGTGGTGGTGTGGCCATTGAGCTCATAATGAAATAAATCCCTTTACTCAGCACTCATTCTTATTTCTTCTATGGAAACATTTCAAAATTATTAGTTATTATTGGGCAGATGAGAGATGGGGGAAATAAATGTAAGATTTTCACTTTAAAGGTAATATATTTCATTTAAAACATCAAATAATTCAACAAATAATATCAAGGGAGGTGCAGTATAAGAACAATCTATTTTGATGATACAGTATCTGTGTGCCTGTGTGCAGGGTCCGAAGTTAACTTGGGCCAACGTGGCTGGTACGGTACATCAAAAATATACCTGCCAAGCATTTTTTTTACCGGTCAAAATAATAAATTGCCATTTTCGTGTCACATAAGATTAGCCTACTGTATTGACTATGTTGAAGTATTTCATTAGGATAATAACATGACAGCACAACTAATCACCACACAACAGTTTTATGTAGGCCTATCTACTCTAATATAGCCTTACTCAGCCTCATACAACTATTTTATCTACAAACCTCCAATGCTCTCATTAGTTTATTTTTGCACTGCTTCATCATCAAGTTTTTTTGAAAGGTTGGCTTAATCCTTTTGAATATTGCCATTGCACGTATTTATAGCCTGACTGTATAGCAAGTGGGGCTGGCTGGATACCATTTACATTTGAACCAGTACCTAACGGTACTGTTTTTGTACTTTACTCTCTGTAATAACACAGAAAAAATACTAACATGTCTGTGGTTGTGTCGACAATTTCTATATACGAGCCCATATGCGAGTGCCACTGCTGAATTTGCGATATTTTAACAAATTTCACAAGTAAGAGGTTGGTGTAATTAAGATATTCTCTAAAATAAAAAAAAAGTAAATGCCTTGAATATTAACTAACACTACTTCAAACCGCTTTAAACTCATTATCTATGCCGCCTTCACGTCGTTGTCAGAAGCTCCTACTTTTGAGTTCGGAACTCATAAATACGACGTGGCGCATTCAATTAGGCTTTAAAACAAATTGACGACCTATCAGAAACATTGTTATTGCTGATGTTATCCTAAAAGATAAATAACGTTAGGGGACTATTTATAGCTAGTGCCCCTGTGGCAAATTACATTAACTTAAATCTACCTTTTTTTTAATGAAATAGCTTGAATGCACATATTCATTAGGACTACAACACACTAGCATCCATGCATGTCATATATTCCTCCATGTTTGTAGTACCAGCCCACAGCCCACATAACTCGTCATCTCGGGTAGCACAGATTACTCTGAGTTTTCCAGTGGTAATTATGACTTTTTTGACCATGTGCTCTGATAGCACGTGAAGGCGGCATTAGACAATGGATTTTTCTTCCTGGTGGTTGTTCAGGCATTGCATAAATATCGCCCTTGCTCTCTCTGATTGGCTATTTTTGCTTTTTTGTTGTACAATAAACAAATAGCGTGCTCTATGTTGATTGTTTACAGTTGAGTGGGGGAACCTACTGTATAGGTTGGAGTTTATCTTGTGTTCCTCTGTCGGTTATTATTTCGCCATGCTGCGACTGTGTGTCCGGTTGCCTACAGTAATTGTATTAAACAGCAAGCAAGGCTATTCCTTGGTTTTTGTGTTTCATGTCATCTGGCATGCAACCGCTGCCTCCGACGCATTACAGTTGCAAAGCATAGCCTATGACACCGTTTCATATGGCGCTGATATTTTTTGGCTGACTGTGGCTGTTTTCTTGTTGATATGGTCTGATATAGGCTCCAAAGTAGCCAGCCACACAAGAATATTATAAAATATCAGTGTTGTTAGCAGTTTAGTTGGATTGTGCTATTCTGGCCTTGATGTTATAAATAGGCTAAAATCACTTTTGTAGCCTGTTGGCTTTGTAAGAATGTAATATTAGACTGTGTGTGTGGACCCAGTAGTGGATTGACTGAGAAATTGGCAATAATGGAAAGACGCTCTGAGGGGAAGGGTGAACTAAGGATGCCACAATATTCTGGTGAAATGCTGACCCCTAATGGTATGGAGAATATGGTAATTTTATACACATAGCACCTTTAATGAGAAGCACAACATTTAGTAAAGAATTCAGCTTGTCAAATAGTGGAATCCCTGCCTGCAGTCCCTCAAAAATTGGATGATAAAATCATGGGTGTAAACAGGAACCTCCAAGAAATAATGGAGTGGATGTCTGTATCAGTCAGTAACAAGTGAATGCAGCATTTACAGCATTACAGCAAACTGGTTTTAAAATGGTGTTCAACATTTCAGAACCACTGCTAGCAATTTACTTCTGTCAGTAGGAGGGTATAGCATTAATTAGCGATTGACTGGGCCCCTCACATTCCCGTTTCCCTCCTTGACTATCTGTCTAAGTGTTATTGTATCAGCTCTTTAAACCCTTAGCATATAAATGAGAGATCTCCTTTGTCATTTAATCCTATTGTATCATATAAAATAAAGTGTGTATGGTTCTGTTCATTGTCATCATTCGTCATTCATTCAACACTGTATGGACATAGAGCTCTGCATGACTGAACAGCTGCTGCTACTTTCCAAAACACACATTTTACAGTCACCTGATTCTCAAATCACAAAATCGCTTAAAAGAAGCATCAAACTCTTACACCTGGTGGCAGACATCACTCATCACTTACGGCTTGCATCCAGACAAGCAGTCCTTAATGTGTCAATTCACCTGAGCTCTGAGCCACACATTACATTGCACAACTTTTGAAAAATGCTCATATGTGGTCAAGGAGCTGAGTGAGGGGAGGGGAGGGGCTGAGAGTGGCACCCCATTAACATCAATTTATTTTGATGATACAAAAGTGGAACTTAGGTAAATACCTTTACCTATGTACACTGTATACCATTTACATCACCCCTTTCCCCACACATCATGCCCATACTCCCATAACCGGGTGCCAAAGGAGCATTTCGAGGCCTGATGTGACATTCTGCAAACAAGAAAAAAAATGGTTAGGGCCATCAAGTATGTCAGGAAAGTTTCCACCACACAAAGGTGACTGTGAGTATGTCAACACATCCTTCTCTTCCAGTCTTCCTCATTTCTCAATTTCCCTGAATCTTTCTGTCTACTAAAAGTTATTCCCAGTAGTTTACTTGTAGAATCGAAGTTGTATGTGACTCATCTATCTCTGAAAGCTTTCCTGTCTTGGGTTTCAATGCCTAGGGTGATGACAGGCGTGGTGCATATTGGTTTTTAACCATGAAAGTGAAACCTTTGCCTGAAGATTTTCACTTCACAGGTATAAGAATTTATTTTATGAGCTCTCTTTCTAGAAAAAGCAATACAATTTAGGTTGAAATTACATACATTTCTCTTTTTTAAACAATACCTTTATATCTGAGTGTTTATCTACAGTTTTTCTATTTATGTGTCAGAAACGTTACATGTACAGTATATGGTTTATGTCTTTGTATGTCTGGACTTTTGTACAGGATTTTAAATCTGTGTTACTGTCTGATAATTTAAATTGACATGTATATTATTTAGCTGTTGATATCATTCTGTGGCAGACAAATATATAAGATCTTGTTTGTAGGGTCCTCAACCAGCTGCCCTGCCACAAAACAGTATTCATTATAACGATGCAACGACGTTCAATGACTCCCCACCACTGAGGCACGCACCAAAGAAGAAGACTGAAAATGGACAACTGTCATGTCATACTGCCTGGTTCACACTAAAAACATTTAGTTAAGCTAAGCTTTAAAAATATAACTGCTGATATACATCATTGTAGTGCAAAATCATTTCTAACATTTCTAACAAATACTGTAAGGACATTTTACATTTAGAAGAGGGATATTCGTTGATGGTAACATATAATCACCCCAACTTGCTTGAGTGTGGGAGGAGCACTCCTCTAGTTAGAACTGCTGATTGGTTGAGCCCCTTCCAATTGAGTGTTGCTCAATGACATATTTAAAGTGAATCAATAGTCTGATTAATGCACATACTGTACTGTACATAAACCTTTTTTCAAAATGTTTGTCATCATCACTATTCATTTTATAACTTATTAAAAAAGGCACATTCATAAACCACTTATTTCACCTGAAAATGATGCAGACTCATTCTGAAATGACGTGCATGAAATTCAAATGCATCCTTTCCTTCCAAAAAACTAAGAAAGGTTTTGTGCACTACTCTAAAGCAAATACAGTGTGTATCTATCTACAGTACCATCATCTTGTTCATCTGTATTCTGAAATAATCTAAGATGAAACAATACAGCTGATCAGTGTAGTATCTGCTATGTGAACCAACATACAGGCCAACTGGTTTGTGACTGGATATTCAGTATACGTCACGTGTCTCATGATGCTTTATAATGGACCATGAATCATGTCACATATTGATAATGTAATGTAAGATATGTCAGATTGTTCTGACATGTTTCTATTGTCATATGCAGTGTTTGAACACTGACCATATCGGCTGTTTTACACTGTCCTATTTGAACCATAACTGAACCACAAAATATGTGCCCTTACACAGTGTGTAGCCTACAGTATATATATAATCTGTATATGCATCAATATAAGATATTATAAATATTAAATAGTAAGAATTGTTATTTTGGAAGTGTGAGGGCATGCGTACTGTGTGTGTGTGTGTGTGTGCGTGTGTGCGTGTGTGCGTGTGTGTGTGTGTGTGCGTGTACGTGCGTGTGTCTGTGCGTGTGTGTGTATAGTGACAAAAGAGATGAGGTTCTATGGGGAGGGTGTAGCAGGAAGGAAGTATATGTGGCTGCGGGTGTGCTGATATCATTGTTCCCCCTGGAGCTTATGTGTTCCTGCTTTGTGCATAGGAAACATTCCCCTGTGCTCTAAATGAGCACACCACCATAGCACCATTAGCTCTGGTGGATGCAATAGAGATGGACTGAGACATGCAGTTCTAAAGAATGGTCAGACTGTGGGCTTTTGCTATGCAATGTACAGCAAGGCAAGTTCACTTAGGAAGACTGCTTATGGACAGCATGCCTAACCTGCACGGGTTATATATACTGTACATTCCACCACTTATAGTTAATCTCAATTGAGGGGTTTTATTACACATGTAAAGGTGCTCAGATACTATGCATGCATAGTGAACACTACTCACACTACTGTATACCTGGTGCCTGTCAGCATAAACCCTCTTTTGGCCAGGGGACATTTACAGTTGTACATGTTTACAGCAAACTGACGTACAGCACATTTGTGGGCTGAATAGGGGCTGAATAGATCATACACCCATTAATGTAAGAATACCGCATTCTGTTAGAATAATGACAGAAGAATCTGGGAGTACTACTACCATCCTAGCAAAGTGCTTAATTTTTGTAAATAGCTGATCTCATGATTTCATGATACATGGATGCTTGTTATCAGTCATCCTTCTGCACTGTACATTTTCAGACCCTAAAGTCTGAACAATTCCGACAAGACACAATGTTATGACTGCACAGGCCAAAGAAGCTGATGTTACTGTAGAAGAGTATAAAAGAATATTGTGTTATTCACCTGTAAATTCATGTACAATATTCACATGACCACATGGCATGTATAAACACGTAATGATAGTATCACCCACATATACGCTAACACATGCAAATGCACTGTATAGGAATATATGTGAAATAGTACAACATAGAAGTGAATAGATATAAAATATAAAACTATAAAGTTTAAACACTTCCCATGATTACACATGGTGAGGTCAGATTGAGCTCTGTGAAAAACAATAGCAGAGTTTGTCAGGTTAATTTCTTGCTGTGTTTTCCAGTGATTATACATCTGAAGGACATTAGTGAATGTTATTGGTACATTCACACTCAAACAACAATACTCCTTGATTTGTGTCTGGAATTTCCATTGTAATACCAAGTGTATGACTTAGATAGAGCTGCTCACAATAGACAATATTTCATTGTGTAATCTCTTGTTGTGTTGATTGAGTGGTGTATATAGGTTCAAACAGAATCTTACATCTGGCGGAATCCCTGACAAAGATACACTGATTCAGTCAAATCCATGATCACATTAATAAGACGGATATGCTGTGAATCGAAATGGATATGCTGTGAAGCGAGCCAGTGTTTGTTAAAACACAAGCACATAGGGCTTTCACTGCTAGTATATTGTTAGTGTATTTGGTGACCACATAGCTTTGAGTGGTATAACTCTCAGCAGACCCAGGTACAAAGTTGTTACAGTAACTTAATTGTGTTAAATAGGCAGAAATAAAATATTTTAGAAGTTTCAAACAAAGGACATTATAATGCAAAAGTGATACAACTTACGTGAATGAATGATTGCGACAGCAAGGATGGTGTGTTTTGTAGAGCCAGTTGAAGATAGACCAATAATCACATATCTGCTCACACTATCATTTTGCATCATTGTCACCTGCCGTACGGGGGCAGGATGGTCTGGTTGTTAGACTCCCACCTGGAAGGTTGTGGGTTCAAACCCTGGTGTTGACCTACCTGTAACCCCTTACCCCCCAACTGCACCTTGTGGTTGCACCTTGCATGGAAACAATCACCATCGGTGTGTGAATGTGAGACAAAATACTGTAAACTGCTTTGGATAAAAATGCTATATAAAATGCAGTCCATTTACTGTACAATGTTGTAGCATCTAGTACAACTCAATACATCATTGGTTTGCTCATATGCTTCTTAACAAGTGACATGAAGGGTCTGTCTGGGACAGGACTGACTGTCACAGCTAAATTAGTGTTACAAAAATTATTTTCATTTTGAAACTAAAACAAAACTAACCGTGGCTTGCACACCTCCCCCCTACAGCGCTGATCTCTACCCCTCCCCACACAATTATCAGGGGCAGTTATGTTCAAATAAAAATTAACTGGGGCTGAATGGAACAGTTGCAATAGGCACTAAATGGCCACATTCAGTTTTAGGGCTATATTTATAAGACTGGCTGCATGGCTTTGTTGTGTCTACTGAGCTCCGTTTGTCAAATAGTCTACTGGGTGTGGGACTCTCCTTTCAGCGTACAGAGCGCTCTCCCTTCAGTAAAACGCTCTCCCTAGAATGGGTATCAAAAACGAGAAATCGGACACGAGCATCATCATGGATGAAAATATGTTCAACGGGTCGATAGAGCCCATTATCTTGAAGAAAGAAAAAGTATATGCAGAGCCTTTGGATCGCGATCCAAACGACACCAACGCGCACTTAAAGGTAAACCGGATTGTAAAATAAGATCTACTGTAGGCTACGTGCGTGATGGTTTACGCAAGCCAAACCATTACGGGACAGTCCAGGAAAATAAATTATTGTCACTGTAAGTAATTATTTTTAAATTCGTTTAACAGGTAATCAATTACTTTATATAAACTATTGGGTCTTATCGATCTACAATTTATAGCGTGAACGTCATACTTAGCGCTGCTGTTTAATGCGTGTTTTGGTAGCCGTTGCATTTCCTGTAATTTCATGATTGTGTGATTCGACAGCTTGGTTTTGAAGATGTCATCACAGAGCTCAGATCCATACAGAGTTTCGACCGAGTATGGATAGGAAGCCATGCTGTGTTTGAATTGGTGAAATACATCTTCTACAGACTCCTGACCACCCTCCTGGCAATTTCCATGGCGTTCCTCTTGGGGCTTGTGTTCAGGGTCCTCAGCTGTATTCATATATGGTATGTGGATATGTAACTATGATGTAGGCGACTACGACTATTGCAGACTCTGGTTGGAAGCCAAATGTTCTAAGTATTGCCTACTACAACACATAATTTTTACAGATTATGTCACAGATTATTTCATTTTTGCTACGTGTCATGTCATCGTTGGCCATGAGTTTTATTAGGATGTCTAAATAGGTATTTACAGGTTCCACACACAATTATTAATAATAATAATAATAATAATAATAATAATAAAAATAATTGCTAAAACCATGTTGGATTTGTGCCCAAAAGTGAGCTTGTTATGGAAACTGAAAAGTAATGTAGAATTCCTCAACCAGGGGAAAAAGGCTCTGTAATATTTCAGAAAATATTCAAGTGAACAAACTATGGAAATGTATTCCAATAATTTTTAAATAAAACATTCTGATTGTTGTGGAGGCCCACAGAGGCCCAAACACATTGACCATACAATACTGCATATAGGCTATGTGAAATTGGCCTAATCTGCTTGTATGTTGTATATGCTTTAACTCTTTTACTGTAAAGCACAATGCTTAGCTTGTTGTAACCAGGCCATATTCACTTTGTGAATAGGTCTGGCCATGCTCCGTTGGGAAGTGTTCGCAGTCGTTTCCTCCTACTTGGCGTAGACCTCTGGTTAATTTTGAATCTATTGGACAGCACTGAACCAATCGGCGTTGCTACAATTGATCTGATCGCCTAATCAACACTCTTGACTTTAATGTCATCTCACTAACCCACGCTGATTAGACCGCCAGCAGGGTGGCTGATGTGCGAACGCTAATGTGTTTAGGGTTTCCAGACTGTAATGTCAGATAAATAAATTGAGCTGAGAGCATAGTCGGGTGGAGCCAGGCTAATGAATGCTAGTGTAACGTTGGCCAGCAGGTAGCTGTGCAGTAAGTTAAACTTCACTCTCCGACACCTCATAGGACGCTCTGGCGACGCAGGCCAGAGCCCATGGGTTTTTGGCCTGCCTTGTAGGAGCGTCTGTACTCTGCGAGGGAGATCGGTGTTCGATTCCCCGAGGGGGACGGACAATCTCCGTCACACTGGCACCATGTAAACTCCTGACAAAGAAGAGAGGTGGTGTTGGTTTAGCGGGCCGTAACATTTTCAAAAAATTACAAGAAGTTACTCAAAATTACAAGAATGTTAAAGTGGACATTCCATGCCCCTTTTCACATGTTGACACATTTACTTGAGGTCTCACAGCATTGTATTTGACATGCTTAGTTGAAAATACCATAGATTGTGTGGAATAGCATTTTCAGCCTGCTCTCAGATAACAGTCAGTTTCAGTGACTGTTGCTGCTTAATTCAAAGAGCCACTGCTCACTAGGGATGGGCACGGGTACTCAAGTACTCGAGTGCTCGTCTGTGACAGCAATGCTCGGTCATATGTTTCATGATCGATGTTGACAACGCACAAATAAATGCGTGAATTAATTAAAATCTCTCATTTTAATAAAATAGGCTACGTAACATAATGTTACATTTTACTGCAATAGTCTAGTAGGTAGTCCGGTTCCAAAAAACTCAGCATCACCATAGTTTTGGACATGCAGTCTGACCAAACAGAAGGCAGATTCGATCCTATCTGCCATTTTGTCCGTCAAATAATAATATCCGCCTGTCATTAAATCCCATCAACATATCTGTTAAACTTTCAATTCAATTAGGGTAACTTTATGAAAATTCAGTTCTTACCATTTTCTGAAACCTGGGAAACTAGCCTGTTCGATGGATTATTTGGAACTGAAAGATCACGGCCGTACATACAAACACATACCATGTGTTTAAAGGCAATACACATGCTTGCTACCGACATCTATTTTTTTCTCTCACTCACTTTTGCTCACTCGGCGTTCTGTATTCAGAAATATATACTATATTTAATGCGCATTTTGGTTCCGTATTATTGCTCCGGCTCTGGTTATGTTCAATTTATAATACGACGACATATTTATATATACCTACACTGCCCTGTAACCTAGTTTCTTTTGTAGATGCTTCGTGGATGTCATGACCCAACCTATATTTACGTGCAAGTAAATTTTTTTATGAAATACGGTAATTCAAATAAGAAACTGACATAACCTGGTACATCCTTTAGTTTTCTGATGTATTTTATTTCCCCCAGGCCCAGAATACATATATTCGAGTACTCGCTCGTTTTCTCTGTCGAGTACTCGAGCAGTCAAAATTACCCAAATACACATACCTACTGCTCACCCATCCCCCTCTTCTGTGTAGTGTAGACACAGAATCGTACAGTAGAACAGTAGAACGACAAGACCTTTTTTATACAGTGTTTTCAAGGCATTAATATTAATAATTCCGCATCATCAGAACATCGGCATGGCAGCAATGGTCACACAGCCCCGGAATCATGTGTAGGGGCAGACGGTTTTCTGGAACAGGCACAGGGATGTGATGTTCTGATAAGCAGCCAATATGTATCCACAAGCACATATTGTTTAATTAATGAAAGGTTAGGCTACTAGCATTAAATCACAGCCTACCTTACATTCTAAAAGAGGATTATGAAGTTAAACAAAGCGAAAGGCTATCTTTGCTGTTAACAAGGACATAAAGTTATATGTTTTTGCATAATATGACTGATTGTTGATCCAGATAAAAGCAGCTGTAACTCGCACTCCCAAGGACAATCAGTATTTGCCAGGTGATAACATATGGAGTTAATTGTTAGTTGGATTTCTTTTAATTAAAGTTATTTTCAAGTCAGAGGAGTGCTTTCTGTATGAAATGCTTGTTTTTAGTCCCCAGTGTCAATGCAACAAGTTTCACCTTTCACCCAGCAATGCTTACCCAAGTTTCATCAGGGTGCTATTGCAGATATTGCAACTATGTCAATGCTATATTCCTGGGGATGTACCCAAAAGTACAAAATGTGGTAATACAAGATAGCTTATTTAGTACTGAATAATGCCATATTTTATCATTCAAACATTTTCAATTTGTTTGTTCTATAATTATTTATTGTTTTAATCATTTTATCCATCCATCCATCCATCTTCTCCCGCTCATCCGGAGTCGGGTCGCGAGGGCAGCAGCTCCAGCAAGGGACCCCAAACTTCCCTTTCCCGAGCCACATCAGCAAGCTCTGACTGGAGGATCCCGAGACGTTCCCAGGCCAGTGTGGAGATATAATCTCTCCACCTGGTCCTGGGTC
>JAODUE010001939.1:0-12101 GCA_027564755.1 Amblyopsis hoosieri
CCCCCCCCCCCCCCCCCCCCCCCCCCCCCCCCCCCCCCCCCCCCCCCCCCCCCCCGGGCTTGAGAACACGTGTGTTGACGCAGACACGTACGCATACACACACACACACACACACACACACACACACACACTTCACAGCTCAAGTGATTTTTCCACGCATAATACCCTGTATTGCAATACCACAATAGAAAAGAGAGAGAGAGCAGAGAATAAAAGAGAGATAGGAAGTTAAGACTGTATATATTCTGGCATAGAGTTAACTGGGAAGACCTGCACATCCGAGCCAATGGTCATGTTGATGGAACTACAGTAAGGTCCCATAGCCTTGCATTGTTTCAAAACTGTGGGATGGATAATGATATTCTTTTATAGGGGTCACCGGTCATGCCATGATCTTTTTCATTTAATTACAGTATATGGTTTCAATTATTATTTGGTTGGGATATCGTCCGTGACATAACAGTACATGCAGTTTATGTGTGTTTGTTTATTGAAAGTGATTAATTGCTTGCCGACTTTTGTTTTGGGGGTCACAGGTCAGAGAACCAAGGTCTAATAAATACAAAGCGCCTTAAAAAGTAGTTCAAATAATACCACAACCTTGGAGTGAACAGGACAGCTAGCAACTCCATTGCTGCACTAAAACAACAGTTATTAAGGAAGACAGGGAAAACTGCATCGGGGAAGCGAACAAATGATAACAGAGTAATTAGAGAAGGCGATAAAAAGCTCAGAACCATCGAATGTGAGCATTTGGACTTCCTTCAAGTCATTTATCTGCTTCTCGTAACAGGCAGAGTGTGTTCGCCGGCTAATGACGCCAACAGATGCTTAATGCTTCCCTCACAATATACCGCCGCCATAAAACACAAGACAAACAGGCGTCGCCCCTAAAGCGCTGTCTGTTAGGCCATTACCTTAACTATGCTGGCGACAGCACGGAGAATACGGATGCACTGAGAGAGAGAGAGAGAGAGAGATACAGTAGATGAATGAAGGTCTTAGGTATAGCAGGGAGTTATACAGACTGAAAAAACAACGCTGATTAAAACTGCCACCGTGCACAGCAGCAGCTGCCTGGCGCACGCACGTGCACAGACCTGAACACACAACGTCCTATTTGCTTACTTTACACAGAACGAGATGTTGTTTCCACCTGTTTACACTGCATGTGAAAAACAGGTCTCATCTGAGACAGTTTTACTTGAGCAGCTGTTCCACTTCCAGTCCATAATAAACATTAAATATATGACGATTTACACCTACTATTACAACCTGAAATTGCAGTTTCACTTTATAGAAAGATAACCACCTAAATACATACTTAAAATAATTTACAGTAATTGTTCAATCTAAAATATGTGTATTTGTTATCTGCTTTGTTTGTTTGTCACTCATACAGTAAATTATTAAATGATATAATAAATGCATCTAAACATATATCAGCCGAATTGAGAGTATTCTCAGCCTCCTGGGGAATTATGACAATGCCACACTAGCTAAAGCAGAAAATTCAGAGGCAGTGAAGTATTTGAACAGTGGTTTCAGTTGACTGGCTTTGGTTGAAAAAGCCTTAATGGGTAAGTGGGCTGACAATGAATCACGGTACCTGAGTACTCTGTGTGTGTGTGTGTGTGTGCGTGCATGTTCGTGAGGAGAGACAAGTATTGCCTCAGTAACATCTTTCATATTGGGACCACACAGGTAAAGAGATGGTGTGGGTGTCCCAGAGGATTGTTTGTTTGCTAACCGCAGTGCTAGTCCATTGAGCCTGAACTAAACCTGTGTGTGTGTGTGCGTGGGCATGTGTGTGTGTGTGTGTGTGTGTGTGTGTGTGTGTGAGATGGTGATTGTGTATTTTTTTCTATACAGGTATGAGCATCTAGTGGTTTGTGTGTCTGTCTGTGTGTTTATTTGTGTGTGCATGCCTGAATAGCCATGCATATTTGTGTGTCTCTCCCAGTGTGAGTGTGTGCTAGAGCATGTATTTGTTTGTTAGTGTGTGTGTGTGTGTGTGTGTGTGTGTGTGTGTGTGCGTGTGTGTGTGACGTGTGTGTGTGTGTGTGTGCGTGTGTGTCACACATCTGTTGCTGTGTGCAGTAATTTGCGTTCTCAGCTTGTCGCCCCAGTAATTATTCAGCAGCTACCTTTTGCTCCGACATTAAAAGGCTTCATCTGGCGGACATGAAACGGCGGAGCGGCGATAAGGCTTCAAACGTCGCCTGCCGTCCACAGAGAAGCGGGAAAGGTGAAGAGATTCATGGTGGGATAGATAGGATTGTTTTCCTCTGGAGTTTTTTTTTTTATATGCAGCTGTTTAGATCTCCTCTCCTCGCACACACGTGCACACACACACACACACACACACACACACACACAAATAGTGCAGCAGAAAACCCTTTCTGTATGGGTGAACATTTAATTAACATGTTCTCTCTTTTGGAGTCGTGTCCATATACAGTAGTGTCCATAAACAGTAGGAGAACCGCGATAGATAGAGGATAGAAATTGGGGAAATGAATCCCCTATCTTTTCAGTATGGCTCTAAAATGTTGAAGAAGATGATGCGTGATGAAGAGTGAATGACACTAAAAAGCAACATATTGATTTCTGTGGATTTGCTCTGGAGGATTCATACTGCTGGGTTTATGAGCATGTGTGTTTTGCTTGCTCAGTCTATGGTCAGAATTTTCCAATGATAATTAATATTTATTTTATTATTCATTCAATATTTAATTTTATCTCTTCCTCCTGATGCCTGATGAATACGACTCCATGTTGGGAAACCTTCACTCCTTTATTTTCCCTCTCTCTCTCTCTCTCTCTCTCTCTCTCTCTCTGGTACCAAAATCATTATTTAAAACATCCTTAATATTTATACCCAGCATGCTCTCTGATATGTTTCACCACAGAAAATGTGCACTTTAGGGAATCCATGTATTTGTGCAACCCCTGAAATTAAAATAATAATAATAACAAAAGAATACAAGCTTAAAACTTTCCTAGAAATCCGCACACGTCCGATGTTTCTCAGGGGCCTCTGTTTTTGTCTTGTCTCCCCCGTACCCCCTCTTGTTATCGTCACGGAAACAAGTCAGTTTAAGCGTGCATCCATATTCATCACTCCTGACTCCATGAATATTAATTTAAGCTTAAAGAAGACGAAACAAGAGCAAAAGAATAAAAACATGACATAGAACTGTGTGCACGTTGTCGTATTCATGTCAGTTTGAAAGCCCTTGTGGCTTTCTCCTATAGCTGGGTTGTACCAACATGCTAATCAGTCTTGCGCTGCACCCTGTTCTGGCTAATTGTCGACAAATTATTCTAGGGAATAATGTATGCATGGCACTGCACTGCACAGACAAGCTAGTCAAGTTGTCTTGTGTTTCACCACGCAGCTCATTGGCACTGTTAAAGCACAGCTTATCTGCTGCATTCATGCACACTTGACTTCCTCTCATATTTTCAGCACTTTCTTTTTTGCCTACATTTTTTGTCTCTCGCTTTTCTTTTTCAAGCTAGCGTTCATTTATCTGCTCTGTTTATGCATACTCATTTTGTAGTACTTTTTCGCATTTCACTTGGGTTTTTTAGTCACTTTCCAACATAACGCTGCCGTAGTGCCTTTAATGTTGCTGGCTCATTTTTAATTGGGTTTTGGTTGTAAGTAAGGATGCTATTATTATCATGTTCTGCATGGGCCAGTAGCTTAATTACATCACAATTGTCTCTGTTGATTGAATTTCATTTAAACCCTCTGAGGACCCACAGAGAGAAAAAATAAAAGAAGGTGAAGAGAAAAGAATAATGGAAAATGCAAAAAATTTAGTAATTGTTTTGACATTAAAAAGCATAGTGGGCAAATGAGCAAAACATAATTGAGATGGGGAAAGCAAGCAAAACCCCAGATTGATTTGGTTGTCATTTTCACACCACACATTTATCAATCATTTATGAGATATGTTACAGAATTTTATATTTACTTCAGCTATAAAGGAGATGTGTCAGACTTCATGGTACATTAAATGCTGCTGTCAATGATGCAATATCAATAAATAAAATAATACTAATTATCATTATTATTATTATTATTAGTAGTAGTAGTAGTAGTAGCAGTAGTAGTATTAGTATTATTTGTTTTATTTTACAGAGAGTTGTAAAGAAAACTCAAAACCCAAATAATAAAAAACGCAAATAAAGTCAACATAGAGTATCAACATTAAAAGTATATTAAGCCCCACAGTTACCTCAAGTCCTTTGAACAAAATATTATTTGATGCCAAAATATCAGTGTGTGTGATTGTTTATGGACCTAAGATAGAAAGATGAGGTTTTAACAAAAGTTCAGTATTGCTTTAACAACATATCTTGTTCTTGGGCCTTGAACCTCATTCGACCCAGAATGCAATTGGCTTCTGTTGGATTAGAACAGCTGTGTCCGAGCCCTGCCCGTGCTCTCAAATACCGTTGTATTTGTGTGTTGACGTGTGTGCATGCACGTGTCTTTCATTTGTTTAAGTGTGTGCCATCTGGACAGATATAATAATATTTGCCCATTTGCCAGGTCTTCCTACGCTAAATTATATAGGTCTTTCCCGGGCGGACACACACACACACACGCGCGCGCACACACACAAACTCTCTCAAACACACACACACACACACACGCAATTACAATAGTGAGTAAATTGAATGAAAATGTACTCACTAACTCCTAACCAAATACTACCAGCTGGATAAAGTGTATTATAATCACTTGCATGGCTTCCCATCTAACCCACATAACCTTGGACACATATCTTTTGCAGAGTTTCTTAAAATTCATTTATATGACTTTCTGTCACTAGAGTCATACTATGTGCACTAGAATCTCAAGCCAAAACAAAGGCTTTGTGAGCCACACACACACACACACACACACACACTCTCACACAAACACACACACACACATGCACGTGCACACACACACACATTGAATATGTGTCCTCTGCTTAGGACATAATTACTTTGTTTAAATTAGTTTGCTGCTATATAAATGTTGTAAAAGTGTATAGATAACACATTTAAATATCTGACATTCACATTTAAAACATCGCAATGAGACTTGACTACCTGCTTAAATATCTGTTCAAGCAGTACTCGATTTGATTGATGTAATTTGACAGACCAGTAAAAAAAGTAGCAGTGGTTTATTTCCTGTGCTGTTTATTGTGACTAATATCTATTAAATAACATGTATTACATATATATATTATATATTTTTATATATATATTTTATATATAATATAAAACAGTTCTGGAAATGCCTGAAAACTAAAATATAATGCATGCATGCACGCATGCACACGCACACAGGAATTAAACGGTGTCTAAAACATAGAGAATTTGTGGAGCCTTTGGTTCAGGACCTTGGACAGAGCCAAACTTAATCCATGCTCTTTTTGAGGACTTTCCACTTCAGTATAATGATCTGGCATGATGAATTTGGGGGGAATTATCTTTGACATAAATACAGTTGCTGTGTTTAACAATTGGTTGATTATCAATCAATCAATCAATCAATCAATCAGTCAGTTAGATACAAAGGTACAGATGATACACAGATCTGTCAAAATATACTGTACTTCAGAAAACAGTGTTATTTATGATGAATCTGATTCTTAATTCTTGGCCCTAGGATTTGCTTGACAACTAAGAGTGCTCATTGCAATGCATTATGGGAAATAAGACCATGGTTAAGATATTTGTTTTACAGGCATTATTGGAAACTACATTTCCCATAATGCCTCCTCTGACACACATCACTGAGATAAATACAATGGACTCCAACACAGACCAGTGTACCTGTGAATTTCCTTTAATGTCATAGAACTGATGTCCCCAGTTGTCCTGCGTTCCAGAGCCATGGAAATAACAGTGTTGTGCCATCTCCGTTCACTCCAATGGACTGTTTTTTCACAGCAACGGAGCATCAAAATAGTTCCCGGAGGTTAGCCTAAATACTAAAAGTACACTATAAATTATATTTTTAATCTAAATTGGTGCATTTATTGACTACTAATTACCAAAAAAACGAAGCTGTATAAATTACCCACCAAGCACTTCCTGGAACTATTTTGCCATAGGGTTTGCCTCTCCATGAACCACGTGGCCGTTGAAAATTTCAAACTTCCGTTGGCGTAACTCTGTTATTTCCATGGCTCTGCTGTGTTCTAGGTCTTTCTAGCTGTGTCAGTTTCCTCCTCTCCCTGGATGGAAATCATGTGGCGGACCTCTTTCATGCATTAGTTTATGGGCCGTGAGATGAGCTGTGAATGAGAAACAATGAGAGAAGACCTGCGAACATTAATCACGGAGCAACACACGGTAATAGATTGTAATTTCGTCCCTCACGGCATGATTAAGGGTGGGGAGAGGAACGACGGGGAGAAAGTAAAGCCTAGCAGAGTGATGTGAAAGAAAGAGGCACAGGAAATGGAGGACAAATAAGGGCAAGATAAATAAACAGGAAACCGGTGGGTCATGACCGAAAGAACAAGATCACGGGTACAAGCGGCCAAAATGGCTTCTCTCAGGAGGGTGGCTGGCGTCTCCCTTAGAGATAGGGTGAGAAGCTCGGCCATCCGTGAGGAACTCAGAGTAGAGCCGCTGCTCCTTTGCATTGAAAGTAGCCAGTTGAGGTGGTACGGGCATCTGGTAAGGATGCCCCCTGGGCGCCTTCCCTGGGAGGTGTTCCAGGCACGTCCAGCTGGGAGGAGGCCTCGAGGAAGACCCAGGATTAGGTGGCGAGATTATATCTCCACACTGGCCTGGGAACGTTTCTGGATCCCCCAGTCAGACCTTGCTAATGTGGCTCGGGAAAGGGAAGTTTGGGGTCCCCTGCTGGAGCTGCTGCCCCCGCGACCCGACTACAGATAAGCGAATGATGATGGATGGATGGATGGAAACCGGTCAATGTAAATGAAGGAGCTAATGTTGTAAGGCAGCTAAATGGTTAACTACAGCTAACAGCTTTACAGTAACTATCATTTAGTCTGAGTTGCCTTAAGTCATTTAAATATTTAAATCTATATCCATTTAAATATTAGCCATTTCAATATTTTATAAAAGTAAAAATAAAAACATCTGCCAAGTTATGAACAGCAAGGAATTGCAGGAGACAGATGATTGGTCGAGCGAGTCCCTCTGTTCAGTGCGCGCCGCCTCGCGAGCATTTTGGGGCGAGATTTATAGATCCTCCCCGCTCTCATCAGCACACGCTGAATTATATCACAGGTCGCATTAATCCGCCGATTATATTTGATTTAATTTTCATAATAATTAAAGTGAACCATCACTAAAATTAAAAGCGGTCAGGGGGAGGTGTGCATGTGCGTGTGTGCGTACAGGCCTGTGCGTTCATAGATGAAAGAAAGTGCTTGAGTCGTGGTATTTGTGCAACACACTATACCCACCCCAACCCCAACCCCAACCCCCGCACCATACACCCGGATGAAGTGATTAGATTGATAGGTGTGAAACAGGGAAAGAAGGAAGGGGGTTGTCAGTGGATAGACACAAATGATTAAATTAGCATATCACAAAGGCTTCGTGCTGGAAAAACAAAATCCTGCGCCACCTAAGCTCGCCGTGAAGCGTGTGTGTGTGTGTGTGTGTGTGTGTGTGTGTGGGGGGGGGACCTCGGACATGTGCGTGTGTGTGTGTGTGTGTGTGTGTGTGTGTGTGTGTGTGTAAAAATAAAAAAAGCCTGTGAGCCAGAAGCGGAGCAAAGCCTCGCGGTGCTGGGAGAAGGCGTGCTTGATGTCTGCATTAGGTGGCAGCAAAGATACAGTAGTCTCCCAGGCACCCCGCACAGTGTCTGAGAGGCTGAGCTTCAAACAGAGCCTGACTAACGTTCAACAGAATTTGAAAGTATGTTTAATGGAAACATCATTGGTTTGTTTTATTTTATTTATGTATTTATTTATACATTTCGATTAAGGTAACATTTAAATCGACATTAACAACAGTTGTCCTTAGTTTTCAGAAAATATAATAAAAACTTAAATATTATTTGTACTAAAATGCTAAACACAAAAATATTGTAGAATTTTATAGATAATGAAAATATTTACAGTAGCAGTCTTTTGTGTATATCAATGTTCTTTAAGATAGATTAGTTCCATATTTGCAATCATTACTGGAGAGAACAATGTCAATTAATAACCTATATCCAGTGTGCTGTGCTTTGCAGTAATACAGCATGTACACAATACAGTTATATATAATTACATTGTGAACAATGATAGATCCTTTAACTTTTGCTGGAACAGATTTAGCCATTAGGAATATTTGCCAATACAATATTTGCAGCCACACTCTCACCGAGAAGAAGAATTTAAAAAATAGATTAAAATCTTGCAATGAGATAATGGAATCAAACGGGCAGTGCAGTTTTGCATGTTAATGCTAGCTGTGAGTGTCAATAGCATTTTAAGATGTCAGCGATCGCATAGCGAGATGGATGGCCCTCTGTCTGCCTTTCACTCCTCACCGCTAGGAAGTTAAACTGCACCTGCCTTAAATAGAAAACTTCAATATCTATTTAGAGAGAAGGAGGAGGGGAAAGAGAGTTGCTGTTGAGAGAGTGAGTGAAAACATAAGCAGGGAGCTAGAGAGGCAATAAGAGAGGGGGGGAGAGAGAGAGAGAGGGGGGAGAGAGAGAGAGAGAGAGAGAGAGAGAGAGAGAGAGAGTTGAAATAAGGCAATAAGTCCCTGACCTCAAGCACACATTGCGACACATCGACGCCGTCATTGTTTGTTAATCAATAGGAGTGCTATGCAGGCTATACATTTAATGGCATGAGATTGGCAAACCTGTAACGAAATTAAGGAAGGGCCAAGACCACAGTCTGTTTTTCTGTTCAATCAATTCCAAGCCTCGATGCCTGGAATAGGGTATAAACGTGACTTCCAACCTCGCATACTGTAGCTCCACTGCCGTTTGGAAAATATGTATATTCAGATGTGTTTTTTTTTCTTTTTTTTTGTAGTCTATTTTATTTGTCTAAAACTGTCTTTTGTACATTTATTTACTATTTACAAATGCATTTACGTGCTGAGGTTATACATGCAGATGTTGAGAAAACCTAATATAATTTACCTTAAGCCTATATACTGACCTAGTTTGTGTTAGCAAGACAAGGATTTGAGGCTGACTCATGACAAAAGGATCTTTTACTTGACTACTGAAATCATACGCCACAGAACACATGTAAATAACGCAATATACAGCTATAACAGATGTTAGCCACATTATGAGAAAGCTCTGATGGCATTTCAGGAGTTCAATTTTTACATAAGTTAATGACTGAAGTAAATTCAACTAATGGTGGAATGACACAAAATGTCTATGCAAATTAAACTACAAATAGTAAATAGCCCTGTATGTGTTTGTGCATAGGTGTGTACTGTAGACCTATCCCATCATTCTTCGTCTTAATTAATTACAGCTATGCTTTTTAATATCCTTTGCAGGGCCTAAATTAAAAGTGTCATCTTTTAAAATAAATAGCATGCATCTTACACATCGCCTCTCTCTCTATCTTGCTCTGCTCTCCCTCACAAAAGGAATTTCTAGGGATGATTTACAGAATAAATAATGTGTTACTCCAATTAGTTCTAAGTCTAATAAATTAGTCATGAATTCAATCATTGAGATATTATGGGGTGGAGTTTATTGGAGTAGGTTGCCACTGAAATATGTCGGCCACATTATGACAGGTGTAATTAAAATGCATACATGTTGAATGCCATGGTGGTGGCATCATCAAGTACATGATGAATGTTTTATACATAAAGTTTAATAAAAAATGTAATGCAGGTCCCAGGATGAGTCCCCGCTGATCCATAAAGGTAAAGGCAGCTAGACAAGCTAAATGTATAAGCTAATACACTTTTTGTTCAATTTAAAAAATATTTCTTTGCATTTCGCTATACAGTAGACCTACACATTATTACGTCTTGTTTGTGAGATATGCCTATGTGTATATATGCTCGTGAAACAATCTCCAAGCTCCAGTTTGACTTCGTTGGTTGAAACATCTTGTAGTGCATGAGCCCCTGTCGCCGATCAGTCACGTGGTGTGAATCACACAACGACGTCAAGACACCCAATTACAAGAGAGACAGTCGTGTAGTGTGTGCTGCACGACTTTAAATGTCGTGTAGTCTGAACCCGGCAGAGCTTACCGTTTTCTGTGCATTTTGAAAAAATATTCTGATACGTCTACACAGCCCTGGCTCTGGGTCTGGGTCATAAACAAAGTAGCGAACACCGCTCATATCAACAAAGCCGTAGTACTACACTAACCCTGCCTTTAAAAGTCTTAAAATGTCTTAACAATGTTTCATTTTTGCTAGACGTCGTATTACATTTCTAAATTCCTCAACAAATCTTGGATATATGTTGATGTAATACACGAGAGCCTAAACATAACTATTGTTGTTGCCGTGGTACATGAACTTCTCGGGCTTCACTTCCTGCTACCATTTTTTTTCCAAATCGTTTTGCAAGCTGGAGGTGTAGTCCAGTTTTCACTCATAGCATACATAAGACAGCAGTGTGCAACAACCAAACAAAATACATTTTATTTGTAGCGTATTTCTGTTTACAGGTGAGGACTGGAGTGGTGTAAGCGCTGCGGGAGCGGACAGGGGTGGTCAGAAATTCAATGGGAGCAAGACTGAGATAACACTTCCATGCAGGGCTCTAATGTACTGGACCAGAGGTCTTCAACAGGGGGACCAGGACCCCTAGGGGGCCCTCAGAGATACTGCAGGGGGTCCTCCAAATAATTTCACCCCAAAATACACATTAACATGAATACAACATATGCCATACAAATATAAATCTGTCAATGTTTGTCAGCTTAGTTAACTTTTATACATGGCACTATAGGCCATGGCAACTAAATATTTTATACCATATGTGATAGGGGGTCCATGTGCTGTATTTTTACCAGCCAAGGGGACCTTGTATATCTTAACTTTTTATTTACAAACGGCAAACAGAAAAAACGCATTTAATTATAATTTAGATTGGCTATCTATGTAGGAAACTCCAAATTACGCTTTTCTTCAGCGGGCAAACCGACAGAATAGGCCCTATGTGCTGGCTCTTTCTCTTAAAAAAGAAACATCTAACATCCAGTGTTCCTTGAGAAGTAATAAACTGTAACAGAGTTGTAGAAACACACTCTCAAAACTATAGAAAGTACGGGAGTTCACACAACTTCCTCAACTTCTTACACATTTTTGTAAACAGGACTACCTTTCGTTTTGGGGAATATCGCTACAACATGTATTCCAGGTCGTGTGGAGTATGTAATGCTCGAGGCGGGCGTGTCCCGCGCGCGCCCTAGGCGAAGGGCCGCACACCACGCTACACGGCAAGTAAGTTGAGGCCTTAAAAGTGTCAAGGTGTGACTGAGCAAGACACTTAACTACAGCCTGGCTCCGCCCAGCTATTGCTCTCAGATAAATGTTTTTCACTGAGATTATAGTCTGTTCGCATTAACGTTTTCACAGCCACCCTGCTGGTGGACCAATCAGGGCGGGTTAGGGAGATGACATTGAAGTCAAGCCTGTTTTGAAAGCGTGTTTTGAAACATTTTGAAACAGTTGAAACTGACTGTTACCACTTGTTATTAACGCTAACTATATGACAGACAAATGTATATATATGCAGGTTGGATGGTGCATTGCATGGCTGCCATGCCAACACCATCATTGTGTGTGTGTGTGTGTGTGTGTGTGTGATTGTGTGTGTGGCAGGGTGACTTTGCACCACATTGTGTTGTTGTTGTTGGAACAGCTACACATATGAGTCACTAGCTTTTCTGTCTAGTCAGCATAAAAGTGTGTGTGTGTGTGTGTGTGTGTGTGTGCTGGATTCTGTTGCATGCCAGTCCTCTATGAGTGTCTGCCTCCTGATCTGATTGATTGCTTTGGGTAAATCAGGACCGGGGGCACAGGGGTCCGTTTGGGGGGGGCGCCCCCCCCCCCCCCCCCCCCCCCCCCCCCCCCCCCCCCCCCCCCCCCACCACCCCCCCCCCCCC
>JAODUE010001940.1:794-12100 GCA_027564755.1 Amblyopsis hoosieri
TTTGAACAATGTTTGAAATTTGAAATTTTCAAAAAAATATTAAAACTTTATTTAAAACAATGGACTGTGTATGGCATTTTGAACAATGACATTTGAAATTTTCAAAAAAAAAATTTTACAAAATGGACTGTGTAGGGCAACTCTATGTGCAATTTGAACAATGTTTGAAATTTGAAATTTTCAAAAAAACAAAAAAGTTTTTTTTACAAAATGGTCTTTGTAGGGCATCTTTATATGCAATTTGAACAATGTTTAAAATTTGAAAAAAAAAATCAAAACTTTATTTAAAACAATGGACTGTGTAGGGCATCTCTATGGGCAATTTGAACAATGACATTTGAAATTTAAAAAAAAAAAATTTTACAAAATGGACTGTGTATGGCATCTCTAAATGCAATTTGAACAATGTTTGAAATTTGAAATTTTCAAAAAAATATTAAAACTTTATTTAAAACAATGGACTGTGTATGGCATCTCTATCTGCAATTTGAACAATGTTTAATATTTGAAATTTTCAAAAAAATTAAAAACATTTTTTTACAATATGGACTGTGTAGGGCATCTCTATGTGCAATTTGAACAATGTTTGAAATTTGAAATTTTCAAAAAAATATCAAAACAGTTTTTTACAAAATGGACTGTGTAGGGCAACTCTATGTGCAATTTGAACAATGTTTAAAATTTGAAATTTAAAAAAATAATAAAAAACTTTTTTTTACAATATGGTTTGTGTAGGGCATCTCTATGTGCAATTTGAACAATGTTTAAAATTTGAAATTTTCAAAAAAATTAAAAACATTTTTTTACAATATGGACTGTGTAGGGCATCTCTAATTGCAATTTGAACAATGTTTAAAATTTGAAATTTAAAAAAATAATAAAAAAAATGTTTTTACAATATGGTTTGTGTAGGGCATCTCTATGTGCAATTTGAACAATGTTTGAAATTTGAAAATAAAATCAAAACTTTATTTAAAACAATGGACTGTGTAGGGCATCTCTATGGGCAATTTGAACAATGACGTTTGAAATTTTCAAAGAAACATCAAAAAAAATTTTTTTACAAAATGGACTGTGTAGGGCATCTCTAAATGCAATTTGAACAATGTTTGAAATTTGAAATTTTCAAAAAAATATTAAAACTTTATTTAAAACAATGGACTGTGTATGGCATCTCTATGTGCAATTTGAACAATGTTTGAAATTAGAAATAAAAAAAATTTAAAATTTTTTATTTATAAAATGGGCTGTGTATGGCATCTCTATGTGCAATTTGAACAATGTTTAAAATTTGAAATTTAAAAAAAAATTAAAAACATTTTTTTACAATATGGACTGTGTAGGGCATCTCTAAGTGCAATTTGAACAATGTTTAAAATTTGAAATTTAAAAAAATAATAAAAAACATTTTTTTACAATATGGTTTGTGTAGGGCATCTATATGTGCAATTTGAACAATGTTTGAAATTTGAAATTTTCAAAAAAATTAAAAACATTTTTTTACAATATGGACTGTGTAGGGCAACTCTATGTGCAATTTGAACAATGTTTAAAATATAAAAATAAAAAATAAAAACTTTATTTAAAACAATGGACTGTGTAGGGCATCTCTAAGTGCAATTTGAACAATGTTTGAAATTTGAAATTTTCAAAAAAATATCAAAAGTTTTTCACAA
Source organism: Amblyopsis hoosieri (assembly GCA_027564755.1). NCBI lineage: Eukaryota > Metazoa > Chordata > Actinopteri > Percopsiformes > Amblyopsidae > Amblyopsis > Amblyopsis hoosieri. The sequence goes on from JAODUE010001940.1 coordinate 2,471, forward strand.
AATGGACTGTGTAGGGCAACTCTATGTGCAATTTGAACAATGTTTGAAATTTGAAATTTTCAAAAAAACTAAAAAGTTTTTTTTACAAAATGGTCTTTGTAGGGCATCTTTATATGCAATTTGAACAATGTTTAAAATATAAAAATAAAATTAAAAATCAAAACTTTATTTAAATCAATGGACTGTGTAGGGCATCTCTAAGTGCAATTTGAATAATGTTTGAAATTTGAAATTTTCAAAAAAATATCAAAAGTTTTTCACAAAATGGACTGTGTAGGGCAACTCTATGTGCAATTTGAACAATGTTTAAAATATAAAAATAAAAAATAAAATAAGAACTTTATTTAAAACAATGGACTGTGTAGGGCATCTCTAAGTGCAATTTGAACAATGTTTGAAATTTGAAATTTAAAAAAAAAAAATTTAATTTTTTTTTACAAAATCGCCTCATCCGTAATTTACGCCGTAGCTTTGACGCAGAAGCATAAATGGGCCAACAAGATGGCTATCTGATCCACACTCCGGTGCATGAGGTGGCGGTAATGCACCAATGAGCTGGATGCCAACCGCCGTTAAAAACAAGAAGAAGAAGAAACTCAACCGGAAGTGCGTCACGTTGGCGGCATGGCGGTCGCTGCTCGTCTTGTTCATCTTGTTGTTCATCGTGTTCATCACTTGTAAAGACGTGTATATCCAAAGAGATACTTCTGTATCTCTGTACTGGTTAGCTGGTTAGCTGGTCTGGGGACGGGTGCGTTGTGGTGAAGGAAACAGTGCCGTGAACGGAAGGTAATGTGGATTAAAAGTGATTGTTTGGTTATAGCTGCTAGCACAAGCTAGCCTCGTAGCTGAGGAAGGAGGTGGTGGTGGTCGTATGTTTTCATAACATCTAACAGACCGACTGATAGCGTAGCACGGCGCGTAGCTTCTGACACACACCGTCGATATATGTGGAGGTTCACTTTGGTGTTTAGACAGAGTAGAGCTACCGTACTGTACATTACGGTACTGTAGACCGGGGTCGCCGTTCATTAGGGAAAGCCTTTAAATCTATTGGTTTCGTGCTTTACAAAATTGTATGTTTACAAGCGATCCGACCAGCGTACATCTAAGTTGGCCATTTGCAGCGAAGTGTATAATATATTACCTTTGTGAGAGCCCGATCACCTGATTCATTGTCAACAGAGACATCTCTTTATCTCGCTGGCATTGTAGTTGGCAGTTGCTTTACAGCATGACTGACTGACAGCCTTCCTAAAGAGAAGCATTCTGATTGGCTCCTGTTTGTGACTTTAATGCCACAGAGCCACAGCATGGAGGCTGTTAGGACAGGAGGAGACCAGGAGGCTATGGGGAGAGGAGGAGGAGGAGACCAGGAGGCTATGGGGAGAGGAGGAGGAGGAGGAGAGGAGGCTGTTAGGAGAGGAGGAGACCAGGAGGCTGTGGGGAGAGGAGGAGGAGAGGAGGCTGTGGGGAGAGGAGGAGACGAGGCTGTGGGGAGAGGAGGAGGAGGAGGAGAAGAGGAGGCTGTGTGGAGAGGAGGAGGAGGAGAAGAGGAGGCTGTGTGGAGAGGAGGAGGAGGAGAAGAGGAGGCTGTGTGGAGAGGAGGAGACGAGGCTGTGGGGAGAGGAGGAGGAGAAGAGGAGGCTGTGGGGAGAAAACCCCTCAAAAGGCAGCTTGATGAGGAGGGCTCTCCTGGCAAGAAACAGGTAACTCAATTGGCTGTGATGGTTGTCGTGGAGATGATGTTGCTGTGTGAGCGTGGGCTTGTGATGTTTCTCCTGCCACCCCTGCACCCCAGGCCCACAGCGAGCAGGTGGCCAGCCACTACAACCGGCTGCAGGAGACCGGGCTGGTCATCAGGAGCCAGAGCAGGATCTTCTACATGAGGAACTTCAACAACTGGGTCAAGGCCGTCCTGATAGGTGAGACCTGTCTGTCTGTGTGTGTTGCTAGCAGACCTCTCCTATAACATGTGCTGCCTACGCTCTGGGTGGCCGGACAGCGTGACTGTTTATAAACTATCAGTCCTGAGGCTCTAATGGACTGAAGGCAGTCGTGAACCTTAATGTGATCGTGGCACATTACCGCATAACCTGACCCGTACCACAATAGTACCAGTAACGTGACCAGTAACACCATAGTACCACGACCAGTACCGTGACCCACCTGCCGTGAGTCCGGAGGGTCACACGATGTTTCCTGTCAGGAGAGACGCTGGCTCGTGTGCGGGGCGTGTCCAAGGACCTGTCGGTGCTGGACCTGGGCTGTGGCAAGGGAGGTGACCTGCTGAAGTGGAAGAAGGGAGGAATACGCCACCTAGTGTGTGCAGGTGATTCTGCCTGTTATGCGATGAGTGGAGATGGGCAATATATATTACTGTTGTTTATTATTATTATTATTAGTATTATTATTAGTTGTTAGTGTTACATTATTGTTAATATAATTGTAGATATACCTGCAGTGTTATTTTATTGTTAATATGATTGTGTAATGGTTGTAGATATACCTGCAGTCTTATTTTATTGTTAATATGATTGTGTGATGGTTGTAGATATACCTGCAGTGTTATTTTATTGTTAATATGATTGTGTAATGGTTGTAGATATACCTGCAGTCTTATTTTATTGTTAATATGAGTGTATAATGGTTGTAGATATACTTGCAGTCTTATTTTATTGTTAATATGATTGTGTGATGGTTGTAGATATCGCGGCAGTGTCAGTAGAGCAGTGTCAGAGTCGGTATGAGGAGATGAAGAAGAGAAATCCTCATGACAGAGTCTTCAGCGCTCAGTTCATCACCGCAGATTGTACTAAGGTAAACAGACTACTGATGTATACAGAGGCCATACTACAAAGGAAGGTAACTGGCTTATCCAGGTAATTTCTGGAGTAACTTTGCGATGTCGGGAGTAACTTGCAGAGTAACCCATACTACGAAAGGTGGTATGGTTCAAATGTTATCAGTTTGTGTTCACTACATGCTGTAGCCCTCCAATATGTATTGGGTGCATAGTTAAGCCATTAGGCTTTGGTGTCTTATTTTGTTGGTGTTGGATGGTGGGAACAGAGATGATATTGGCCTAATTATGTTATACTGAGAGAATACTCAGTGAGATGTCAAATAAGTGTATAACACAAACTACAGTAGGCCTATAAGACTACCATGACCCAAAATAACTAGCCTATTGTTAGATTCTATAGCCTATGATAAAATTACGTTCTGTCAAACTACAGTGATGTCCCTGGCAACATCACTGATCATCACTTTCTTTTTGGAAAAGGGTATTTAACATTGAGTAGATTTTTTTATTGCATGCTTTTTCTTACAGGTAGACAAGAAATGAGTGGGAAAGAGATATTTGAACGGATTGAAAAGGTCCTGCTGGATTCAAAGCCTGTCTCCAACAAACTAATGTAGTCACAGAGCTACTGCTTAAGCCACAGCTCCAGGCCATACTTACAATAGCTTTAACCCATAGTAGAATATCCTACTGTTTAACACAAATGTAATGGGGTGGATAAGATGGAGAGAAATCTGCTAGCGAGCAGGTTAGGTTCAATCAGTTACCATGGTAACTTTCCCTGGGTTAACTCGCTGAAACAGAAAACGGAGTTTCCGTCATTTCAGGGTTAACAAACTGGGAGTAACCAACCCCGCTACATGTCTCCTGCTGACGCACTCTCTGCCCACCAGGAGGCCCTGTGCCAGCACGCAGACAGCTGGTATGACGTCAGCTCCTGCCAATTCGCCCTCCACTACTCCTTCGAGAGCCAACGGCAGGCAGAGCAGTTGCTAAGCAACGCGTGCAGCCGCCTGAAGCCGGGCGGCTTGTTCATAGGGTCCACGCCCAACGCACATACACTGGTGTAGGTACCTTGGTGTGTGTGTGTGTGCGTGTGTGCGTGTGTGTGTGCGTGTGCGTGTGTGCGTGTGTGCGTGTGCGCGCGTGCGTGCGTGCGTGCGTGCGTGCGTGCGTGCGTGCGTGCGCAGCGATACGACTGGTAAATCTCCCGTCATTCCCCTCTCGGCCCGTAGGAGGCGCTTGGAGGAGTCCAGCTCCTTGTCGTTCGGTAACGAGGTCTACAGTGTTAGGTTTGACCAGAAGGGGGCATACCCGCTGTTTGGCTGCCAGTATCACTTCAGCTTGGAGGGCGTGGTGGATGTGCCAGAGTTCCTGGTCTACTTCCCCCTGCTGGTGGAGTAAGGAACTACAATAACTATGCATTGCAATGTAGTTCTGTTTCATTTTACTGCTGACCATAATATGCACTTTAAGGATTCATAGTATTATCATAATAATGCAATCAGGGTGGGAAATTAGCACCCGCCACCAGACAAATGCGGGTACTTTCTCAGAGTTGCGGGTAATATTGCCTTTTATATACCTCACACAACAAAAAATGCAATAAACAAAGTTGAACATTAATTTAACTGATGGCATTATTTATATGTATCGCAATAATATCGTTATCTGGAATTATTTTGGCCACGATAATAGTTTAGTGAAACACTGATATTGTAACACCCCTAGTAATGCACGCTATTGTTAATCTCACTGAAAAGGGTAAGATGTGTATGTATGTTTGCTGAAAGGATTCTGCTTTGTTGTTCAAGTGTAAAATGGAAAAGAATGTGAAACTACAGTAAGAGACCGTTAATAATTAGGCCTACCTCATATTCCCATAAAAAATGAATGACTGTTAAAAATAGATTATGAGGTCATTTGTACGACCCTGCCTGTCAAAATGACTACAGAGTCTACCTCAACTACCGGTAGGAGCCAAATGTATGTTTTGTCTTTTCTGTATTTGTGTCGCTGTTTGTGTAATAAGCTTAGGCATTTAGGCATGAATGGCAACTTGCTGATGTCATTCCCATTCAGGCTTAAATGCCTAAGCTTATAAACACAAACTTTGACAAAATGTACAGAAACAACAAGACAACATACATATGTATTGTGGGAGACCACTATTAATACAATTTATTGTATTGACGCAATTCTAATTTGTGCAGTTTTAATAGCAGAAAACATTGTCTGGTAAAACATTTAAGTGGCTGGTAAAATTGTATTTTTAATTTTTAATACAATTTTTAAAATGAGTAAATTTCCCACCCTGAATGCAATTTTGTAATGCAATGCAGAGCCAGACTTTTTAAAATGTCTTTTAGGTAAATGAATCCTGGGAAATCGTTATCGCTTAACATTTTATGGATAAATTACTTAAAAGGGGTTTTAATTGACCACCTGCACATCTTGAACACACCACTAGAGAGAGCCAAGGTCCTGCTCATATTCCTTACTGCAGTGTTCCCCAATTAATTTTACCCAAGGGCTGAAATATGTCAAGCATGTCAAGCCAAGGGCCAAAATGTCTGGGGTCAAACACGCACTGGCCCACCTCACTGACAGTCATTTCTGACTTAAAAAAAAAAAAAGTATTATTATTCATTGAATTACAAAAACACAACAAACTTTTCTCCAGCAAGTAGCCTAGTATCCTAGGGTAAACGTAACTGAACGTTTCTACAAAGGCCTGACATAGCCTATGTCTGCATAGCAACAATAACATGAATGCTGATTGTGTCTATCAGGACAGTTGTGTTCATTTGTACTATGTGGTTTTCTGTGTTTTAGTTAGTACTACTGAATCCTCCACTCAGTATTGTTGTTGTGGTTGTTATGGTTATTTTACAACAATAGATGACTGTTAACTCAACCAATCAGTGAGCAAAGTGGGTCACACAGCAGATCCTTCTGTTATGTGTTAATAATGAACTGCGTTGTAGACCGCCGTTACGGTACCGAAATAAACCTTTTGACTCAACGGCCTCGGTGGCTGGTAGTAAAAACATCCGCCGCCGCCGGCCAAGCCTATTTTTACCAGCACAAATAATGAATCGCCATTTGTGGCACATTTAACCTCCATTTCAATGTTTCGTTGAGACACGCTACTCCTGCTCTGCCTCTTGATTGGCTGTTTGTTCTTTGGTTACAGAGATCCAATCAGAGACAGTGTAGGGGTGGGTCCTCAGAGCTTGTGCGTGTGTCAAACTCTTGACACAGACGGAAGACCGTAACGGTGCGCCAGTTGATTGAAACGGGTAGACTTCAGAAATGTGAATGCCAATGGGTCGATGCGGGCCAGACATTTTGCTCATGTGGGCCGGTCTGGCCCACGGCCCGCCTATTGGAGACCACTGCCTTACTGTGTGTGTGCGTGCGTGCGTGTGTGTGCAGGATGGCTAAGTGCCACAAAATGCGTCTGGTGTTTAAGAAGACCTTTTCAGAGTTCTTCAAGGAGCATGTCAAGAACAGAGAACACCGTAACCTTCTGAACAGAATGACAGCTCTGGAGGTAACGTGCAGCATGCTAACATATTGTAGGTAGTGTGTGTGTGTGTGTGTGTGTGTACAGCAGAGGATGTGACTGGAGCTGAGCGCTTGGAAGTCCCGCTCATCACTATTGGAGCAAAGTCTACGCTAAGCACCACCTCTTCAAGTCTTTCCATACCGCTCTTCGCGCAAAGAAAACAAAATTGCCGCTCCAAATTCGCTCCATTCATTTTTGTTTACTCATAATTCAAAACAAACAAGTACAATTTTGTGATAATTTAGGCCTCATGTATTTTGAATAGGCTGTTTGATTTGTATTAGAATGTAACAATGTAGTTTGACAGCATGAATGGTCCTACAGTAATTATCAATCCAAATGGACTTCAGATCTAGCTTGCCGTTTAACCAGAATATAGCCTATAATCTACACTCGAACAGGTGAACTCCATTATGTAATGTGTGTGTGTTGTCATGAGGGTTGGGTACCGTTCACATATGAATCGATGCCGGTCTGGTACCTTTAATTCGGTAACGGCACCTTTTTCCGGTACTTTACTCTCTGTAATAGCATTACAGTAATGTAATGTTATTACACCGTTAGGTATCGTTGGGTACTTTACTCTCTGTAATAGCATTACAGTAATGTAATGTTATTACACCGTTAGGTACCGTTGGGTACTTTACTCTCTGTAATAGCATTACAGTAATGTAATGTTATTACACCGTTAGGTACCGTTGGGTACTTTACTCTCTGTAATAACACTACAGTAATGTAATGTAAGCACAATCTGTTATTCTTTACTGCGTCATTGCACTTCACTACATCATTCCCTAGGTAGACAGCGCCAACCACAGGTAAGGTCTATAATTACACATATTAAAACTACCATACATCACACGCTATGATCACACGTAAGCAAACAGCTACTATGGGATGAGCTGCTTACAAAGATCAGTGGTACTTGAGTGATTGAGCGGTAGCTCCTCGCTCCAATCAAAATGGGATCGCGCCTCTCCTCGCTCGCTCCCACTCCGCTCACATCCTCTGGTGTACATGTTTACGTAGATGTGTGTGTGTGTGTATAAATAAAATGAACAGAATGCTAGGGTTAATGTGCTGTATGCTAATGTGTGCTGTATGCTACTGTACTGTTTAGTGTGCTGTATGCTAATGTAACCTGTATGCTAATGTAACCTGTATGGTTCAGTGCTACCCGTGTGCTGAGGGCAGTAAAGCTGCTACAGACACTCTGGGGGAATATGATCACGCCAAGGACTTCATGGAAACCGCTGGACTCACACGACCGTTGGTGGGTTACCATAGTTGGCGCACTAGCCTTATTAGCTAGCTGTGATCTGTACGTGTGTTAGCATGGTTAGCTAACTAGTCTGGCTAGCTAGCTGTTAGCGTAGTTTGCCTGGTGGTTCTGACCTGCTGTCTCTCCACAGGGAACACTCTGCAGATCAGAGTGGGAGGCTACAAGTAAGTTCCTTCCTTCCTTCCTCTTAGTGTTTTCCCTCCACTGCTCTTAATAGGATCACTGTGTCTCTCTAGGTATCTACATGGTCTTTGCCTTCCAGAAGATGTCCTGACACACTCACAAACAAACAGTGGACCTCTGTTGACTAGCAGTCACCATGGTGACCAGTGGCATTTCATGCCATCCTTAGTTTGATTTTGATTGTTTTTTTGCTTGTTTTTTAATAAATGGTCTTGACTGAGCATCCTGTGGTGTTTTTATTTGTCAGCAGCTGTAGATTGTGTTTAAGCAGTACAGATGCACAAGATGATGGTAGAACATGTGTGGCTCAGAACCACTTCTGTGCATCGTGCACTGTTCCAATTGAATGATGTCTATGATAGTTTTATATTTTGATTTTCATGCATTTCATAGCAGAATGAGACTGCATACGTCTTATGTAATGGAAGAGATATTTGTTACTGGTATAAAATAGTTACAAATTGCCTATCTTCCCTTAGAGATAGGGTGAGAAGCTCCGCTATCCGTGAGGAACTCGGAGTAGAGCCGCTGCTCCTTCGCATTGAAAGGAGCCAGTTGAGGTGGTACGGGCATCTGGTAAGGACCTGGGCGCCTCCCTGGTGAGGTCTTCCAGGCACGTCCAGCTGGGAGGAGGCCTCGGGGAAGACCCAGGACAAGGTGGAGAGATTATTTCTCCACACTGGCCTGGGAACGCCTCGGGATCCCCCAGTCAGAGCTTGCTGATGTGGCATGGGAAATAAGTTGGGGGTCCCCTGCTGGAGCTGCTGCCCCCACAACCCGACTATGGATAAGCCGATGAAGATGGATGGATGGATGGATGCAAATTGCCAACTCACAAATGATAAAATACCCAGGAAAATATGTGACTGACTTACTACACGTCATGCAACACTTGCCATGCCCACTCCATGTTTTTAAAAGTAGTTAAAGAACGGTTTTGAGGAAACGTGTTCAGTGAAAAAGTTAATTGGACGTTCAGAACGTTCAGTCCACTGAACGCACTCTAATACAGCGGGGTTATATACCGCTGCTGATTGTATAGCACCTTTGTTCAGACTCATTTTAAAATAGTGTTATGCAAAAAATAACAATTTACAACAAACACGAGAATAACATTAGTCTGACAACAATGGGCTATAATCTTACAAATCTTATACAAGCATTTCAAAGTATACCTATATTAAACTATTTGGAATAAGCCTATAAGCAGGCTATTTATTCATTTTTCATAAAGCAACAATTTTCCAGTCTGGTCAGAATATCAAAACCAGAAAAGCACCTCAAAGACTGTTGTCCCGTCACGTGACGTAAGACCCGCCCCCGCTGGCGTGTGATTGGGCAGCTCAACCGCGTCACGTTAGGAAGTGTCCTCGGGAGCATGTAATATTTGGTATCGATCATATTTATAATTCAGATCTAGAAGGTTTTATCTACATTACTGGTAATACAACTTTAATATACAACATTTAATACGTTTAATATAATACCAGCATTACAATGTTATACATTTTTATGGACTGTAGGTTTATCTTATCTCTATTGTGTTCAGATTTAGGCTACATTCAGAAGAGATACGGTAGCTCAATATTTTGTATTCATCCATAATCTATCTTGAATTACACTGTTACGTTTATTAAAAATATATGCATAAAGTCCGCAAACCGTAAGATGCAGATGTATTGATTAGTACTACGTAAACGGTAAGATGCTGATTTGTGTGTGTGTGTGTGTGTGTGTGTGTGTGTGTGTGTGTGTGTGTGTGTGTGTGTGTGTGTGTGTGTGTGTGTG
>JAODUE010001941.1:0-12099 GCA_027564755.1 Amblyopsis hoosieri
GCCCGGCCCCCCCCCCCCCCCCCCCCCCTTCCCTTCCCCCGCCAGTCCCCCTACACTGCTTCAACAGGTTTGTTCAGCATTTGTCCCATCACGCTTCAAATCCCAGCCAATATTTGCTCTGGGCAAAGGGAATCTAGAGACATGGATAAAACATAAAAGGAGAGAGAGAGAATGAAAGAAAGACACGACAGTTCGGCAGGGGCGGGTGAATGTTAAAAGAGCGCGTGTTTGGAAAAGTGACATGGATGAGGCAAAAGCCCGGGCCTCTGACGTCAATACACCATTCCCTGGGCGACCTGCCAGCTAGCCCTCTGTGGTGTGTGTGTGTGTGTGCACGCACGTGTGTTTACACATACAGTATGCGTCCAAATATCTCAAAATCTATGTTTCTCTCTCTCTCTCTCTCTCCCTTTGTTCATTATTTAGCCTTGCATTAATTTACTTTCCCTCACAGGCCTACAGTATTTAAGAGGAATACACTTAGCTGTACAAATGGTGGGCCACATAAAGGGCCTTTGCATGTTAAAGAAGCATATCATCCATAACATATCAAAGCCAGAACTGGGATTTCAAATCTAATTTTAAACCGTGTTTACTGCCAGATTAACCCTATTGTTAGCCTGGCAAACCGCAATGAATTTGCAAGGTCCACGGTTTGTTCCGCTCTGCATATCATTCTGGAAACTGTCCATTGAAATTCTTTGTCATAGAGGCAGCGCTTATAGGTGTCAATCAAATTATTAGCAGGTTATTTGACTAATCTGACTAATCAGAAGTCAAGTTTATCTACAGTATATAGCTATTAATCACATACAGTCTCAAAGGGCTGTACAACCCATATTTATATGGAAACAATCAACACCCCCATAAACCTGCTTCTCCCCATCCATGTTTGATGATGAGTCAAATACAGGTGCTAGTGGACTTAAGGGTGTAAGAAACTATCGATACACCATAATATCGCGATATTACGTTGAGCGATACTGTGTCGATTCTTTAAAACACTGCATCGATTAAAAAAAATAAAAAGTATAATAATCCTTTTTTTACTTCATTTATTTGTAAACGGGACCATGTACAGAATACATTACCTCAAAAGAGAAGACAACTTGTTACCAGATTTACACTGCAAAAACTATATCTAACTAAGTGTGATAATCTTGTTTTTAGATTTAAAATCTAGTTGGACTTGTTTCTTTGTTTTGTTTTCAATATAAATTGCTTATCTAGTGACTTAATTTAAGTAAGTGTGCATTTAATTTAATAAATCATATCAAGTGAATTTCATTTACTGCACTGGCAGCCAGTTTTGCTTGTTTTAAGCATTAGTATGCTCATAACTAATATATTTGCACTTATATTTGATAGGGCATTTTTTGCAGTGTAGCTTTAATTAAGATTAAACCTTAATCCTTAAACAAGTTTACGTACTGTAAGTGTTTCTGTTACATTACATTAGCATTGCTACAGCAGTTTACCACAAATCTCAATATATGGCCTCGCTTACAGTATCGCAATATATCGCAATATATCGTGGCCCCTATAGAATCAGAAGATGTCCACATGATTAGCATCCATAATGGTGCTACCCTCTGTTTCTCCCTGCCCTCCAGATGTTGTCCAAGCCCAGTGAGCAGGGGCCGCCGGGGGGCTCCAGCGGCCCAGGGCCCACCAGGCAGCATCAGAGCCACCCCGAGGAGACGGAGGAGGAGCTCAGGGAGCACCAGGGCCTCTCCTCCACCTCCTCATGCTCCTCCTCTCCCTCTAGCAGCTCTCTTCAGGAAGGGGCGCCGTTACGGGGCCTGGTCATTAAGCAGGAGCCCCCGGACCCCCAGGAGCAGGAAGAGAGGGAGCAGAGACCAGCTGAGCACGAGCTTCTCTTCAGACAGGTACAGTTTGGGCGGAGAGGAGGGCTGGTTGGCTCATTAGTTGACTGATTGGTTGGCTGGTTGAAGGGGAGGCGACCGTAGAGCAGAAGATGAGCGTTTAACGTACATTTCTTGAGTCCATTGTAGGAGCATCCATTTCTGTGTATGACAGTGCTCGTCAGTATGATTGTGGGCAGTGGTAGAGGCAGCAACATCTGTGTAAATCTGGATTCAAACAGAACAACGGTTTCACGGTTAACTTTTCCCATGGAGCATGGTGTGAAGATTCTTTTCGGGCCAAAGAGAGAGGAGAGAGAAATCTCGCCCATCATCGACAGATGGAGTCAGTAACTGACTGAAGCGTTACAGGCCTTGTTCTGTCTGCCTGTCTGTCTGCCAGGCCACAGTTCAACACAATTTAAGCTATTTTAAGTGATGTTTCTCGAAAAGAGGCACCTACACACATACTGTACACTCTCTCTCTCTCTCTCTCTCTCTCTCTCTCTCTCTCTCTCTCTCTCTGTCCCTCACTGTCTGTCATGCCCACTCCCGCTCAGACACACATCTTGCAATCTCCTCCTACACATGGGTGTCGTGGGTTTTCTCTGAATGGCTGAAGGCTGCCGATCCACCTCCGCATCTTCGTCAAATAGCAGCTTGAAGCCCCACAGACCAGGGAACTATGTGCATGCGGACTACACTATACAGTGCACGCAATATGAAGTCAGTCAGTCAAAAGACACATGCACATGCGTACTTATGCGCTTAACATATTTCTTTATTTTCTTTCTCTCTCTCTCTCACTCAGTCTCTCACACACACACACACACACACAGTGTGTACATGTTGATGCATGAATACTCTCATGGAGACATTGTCTGCATTTGCGGTGCACACACATTTAGGGACAGAACACTGTGTCCTTTCCTGTCTAGCCAATCCAGGTTTCCTGCTCAGCCAAATCCAATCAGGCAGTACTTTCACTGTCACCATGGAACCCAGATTGCGAGCAGATGCAGGCAGACCCGCCTTTTTTAATTCGAGAGACATCGATATTTTTTTTTCTCAGATCAGGACGACTACTTCTTCTTTCACGTGTAAATGCGTGCTTGAAGATGAATATTACTAGAAAACTTCAACTGATTGACGTTTCCTTGGCGACCTGCCACCTTGGCTGCATTCATATGTGGAGTGAAAGCCCGTGAGAAGTATATTGTAAAAGCTAACCGTCAGTCCGAGACAGTTGCTTACTTATCTTGTGTGTGTTTTTTTTTTTTTTTTTTTTTAATAGGCTTCGTGGAATCATGAGCCACTTGCCCCAAGCCATAAACGCCTTGTATTTGTATTTGTCTCATTATGGCACCGCATGGAATAGTTCCAGCGAATCTCAAGTCTATTACGGGAGGTGTACTTTAGTCATCTTGTGATTTATTGCATCACTGTGTAATATGTAATGTATGCCTGCACAGTACGCCAGTGTACTGTAGCTGTGCTATTGAACGTGTGCTCTACAAATGTATTGGCGTCCAGCGCCATCTTGTGGTAGCATGAATACACAGCAGTTAATGACATTTCAAAGAGCGAATGCTGTGTGTGTGTCTGTGTGTGTGTGTGTGTGCGTGCACTAGCAGCAGGCGATGCTGTTAGAGCAGCAGCGGATTCACCAACTGCGGAACTACCAAGCATCCATGGAGGCGGCCGGCCTGTCTATCAACTTCGGGGGGCACCGCCCCCTCTCCAGGGCCCAATCCTCTCCGGCCTCAGCCTCGTTCCCCATGGTGGTGCAGGAGCCCGCCTCCAAGCCACGCTTTACCACAGGTCAGCTGGGCTTCAACTGTGCATGCAATGGCCTCCTCTGTGCCATGTGTATGAACAATATACTATATTAATGGTGTCGTCTGTCGTTGTAAGCTAATTGTAAGCTAATACACTTTTGGTCAAATTCACCAAATACCTCCTCGGATTCCGCTAGCTTACAGTTCTGTGTGTGCTCCGAATAGAATCCAGTACTTCTACACTGGCTCCGTAAATAGGGACATAAACAAAGTGGCGAACACCGCTCACAACAACAAATGTCGCTTGGCTTCGCAATGCTTTTCAATGTGTGGCACTTCTGAGGGAGTTTGTTTTGATGTGAGCTGGAAGTTAGCAAGCGTTCTCGGTAATGACTAACCCAGCCTCAGACTGGATGCATACTGCAAGTACACATATCAAATCCAGTTCTCACACACCCTCATCCTCTGCAGGCCTGGTGTATGACTCCCTGATGCAGAAGCACCAGTGCATGTGCGGCAACACGACTAGCCACCCAGAGCACGCAGGCCGCATCCAGAGCATCTGGTCGCGGCTTCAGGAAACAGGCCTCAGAGCACACTGTGAGGTAAGATGGCTGGGGTCTCTGCCTGGATGGACTGATGAATGTGTCTGTGGAGCGACTGGGAAACGTGCGTATTCAGGCAACGATTGGTACGTTTACATGGTACGTTTACACGCACGCTAACCTTAGCGAGCATAAACTGATTATGTGAATCTCTTTATTACGCCCATCTTAATCGGCTTGGCTTAAGTTATAATTAGTCCGATACAAAGCTACAGAATTCTGAGCCTTATCCTTTGAGTTTTCAGTCAACTGTGCAGTTACATGCCAGGTCCAAGTGGGGGCAGTGTAAAACCACATTCTGCTTGTGTTCATTGATACAGACAGACACACAGGTTTGCAAGCCTTTCCCTGTTAGCTAGAGGTGCTAGTACTGCTACTGTAGTAAATTATTAATTATATACTTGGCAGCAATGAGTAGCTGCCAATGCTATCAGTTCTTTCAAAGTTCAGCCAATCCTGACCCTTTATCTCTGTTTACACGTGTGGTACGATGATGCAATATGGCCCTTCGTGCTCCCACTCTGAAAAACATCCGTCTCTTCAGGCGCACCAACTGTGTAACAATCCCCCAATCTCCCCTTGAGCCCGGTTGCATAGCTGCTGTGTTTTTGTGAATGGAGCAAGCAATGCTGTGCTCTACACCCACCAGAGAAACAATCCCCAGTTCCCTGTGGTGCACCTCCACTTCACACACGCACACGCACGCACACCTGCACATCTCCCATTTGTATCCACCGGCTGCCTCTTGGTGGTTCTCTCTTTTTGTCAATCTCTCTGCCTGTAGCTCTCTGTCTCCCTGGTGGCAGAAGGCTCATTTGTACTCTCGGTCTGTGTCTAATAGCGTAATAAGGGCTTTAGTTTCACCGCAGGGCACACACTGTTGCCACCTGGATCAGCGCATGTGTCATCTTCTCTTCTCTCTCTCTCTCTCTCTCTCTCTCTCTCTCTCTCTCTCTCTCTCTCTCATACGCTGAAACGTGTCAGCTTGGACACCCAATACGTTTACATTACTGACAAACATACTCTTGTGCGTGGCCTCATAGTGTAGCTGCATGCGCTCAGGTGACGCACATGTTTGGGCCTCCTTTCACCGTGCCGCCTATGCAGGTGTTAGCTTTTAGTCCCTCCTCCTCCTCCATTCCTCCCTTCTTCTTCCCTGACTTCCTATCTCCCCTCTCTGCACCCTCGCTCACTCTCCCTTTAGCGGCAGACCATTAACTTAAATGAGGCTGCCGCTGAGAGGCTAAGTGTTGCAAGTTTTGTTTGTGACACGCTGCTGTGGATTCACGACTCCTTAGTCGTATATATAGTTTACCTTTTATTGTGGTGGTAATGACCACAGTGCTTTACAGGTACTAGAACATAGACCTGCATTGTTGTTTAACTTGTACTGCGTTGCGGTCAGCAAAACATTCACGCTACAAACATTCACCCTCTCTTCCCACTTACACTGACAAACAAGTTTAAATGCGTTACATTTCCGTGTAACCCAGTGACGTGTAACCCAGTGACGTGTAACCATGTGACGTGAAGCGAAACAAAAAACAATACCGTAAATAACTTAAGCCTAGACAGCAACAAGATAATAATTACATTGTTTTTGGCACCTTACACCCCCTTTTGCTCTGTTTTCTCTTTGGTTAATGTTTAGCAAGTTCCAAAAGCGGAACTGGAGATGAACATAAATTATTACTCCTATACAGTGGTTTGCCTGTCCTCCTCCACCTGACTGTCTTAATTAACTTGTCTGTCCGTCTATCTGTCTGTCCAGTGCATCCGTGGGAGGAAAGCTACGCTGGAGGAGTTGCAAACAGTTCACTCAGAAGCCCATGTCCTGCTGTATGGAACTAACCCACTGAGGCAGAAGCTGGACTGTAAGGCTCATGCCCACACACACGCACACACAGGAATAGATAAATACATGCATTTACACAACAAACAAACAAACATACACAAACCATGCAGAAAGGCAGCTGACACAAATAAATGGCTAATAAATAAATAAATCTCACACACATACAAACCCACACAAACAACAAAATAACAAGAATTTTCCATGACATAAGCCCTGGAATGTATTTGTGCGCACAACAATCACACACATGCACACAAAGTCTGTTCCAAGATGACTTTTTCCACCACCTACAAACTTCCTGTTAGTTCATTGATTCTCTGAGTCTGGCTGCTAGCCACAGTTAGCATTGCTAGCCTGGACACCAGCAAGGCATTAATACTATGCATGTATTAGGTGTAATTTTGAGAAGATGAACAAGAAATGTGTCTGGTTTTTAGGGAGGGGCAGTTAGTAAGAAGATTATGATAAATAAATGGTGCATTGTAATGATATACTGGGTATATATACAGTTTATACACATACATAATCCTTAAAAATATATCTGGTCTTTTATTTAAATTGGTTCATAATATAACTAAACATTTTACTCTAAACTGTCCCAATGTGAACATTGGGGATGCACAACACATGCTAAATGTATCTGCCGGCATGTTTAATTTGTGTAACATAAAATAGGCCATTTTAATGAGGAATTATGGGGTTACCATCGGCTGTGAGCACAACTCAATACAGTTTTAATGTAAATGTCCCACTGGCGTTTCACTTGAAGCTGGCCTGTGGCGTCTGAAGCACAGGTGTAGCACATTGTGTGTGTGTGTGCGCGCTCGTGTGCGTGCACGTGCACATGTGTGCGTAAGGGACAGGCCCCCATTGACTACAGTATATGAGCTTACGTTCCAGTTGAGACTTTAATTCCCCTTACAATACAGTCTTTAAACCAGACCCTACAGTAAAGTCTACAGGTGGGCCTCGATGCACTGACAAATTAAAATGTCTACAAAATGTCAAAACCATATGTTATAGAACCAAGCTTTGGAACACTACTATGTCTGAAATAGCCACACATACATTATATACGTATTATAATTGGGTTAACCCACAGTTATTTCATTAAGAATATGACTATTAACCGTTTTGTTCTGCTACCAATATAAACATATGTTTTACTTTAGTCACCAAGTTGAGTCACTGTAGACAAAATGACGTGATGACAAGGGTGAAGGAGGGACAATACCCTTTGTACTGTAGTCGTCAAATATGTTTGAGGTCAAATGCTCTGGTTCAGAGGTCAGAGTTCACAAGGTTACATCTTCATATCTCTCTCTCTCTCTCTCTCTCTCTCGCTCGCTCGCTCGCTCTCTCCTCCAGGTTCGGTGAGCCCCATGTTCGTGAGGCTGCCTTGCGGAGGCGTGGGGGTAAGTTGTGCACGCCAGTAGCACTTTCCTCTGATTAAGTGCAGGCACTTGATATGAAGAGCCCTCCTGAGTTACACCGCATAAACCTGCGTGCTCCGTTTGGTTTTGTCAGTTTGAGGCCACATTGTTGCCACCGCTTCATTCGGTGGAATATGGTGGGCGAGGGCTGTTGCTTTTTAAGACATTGTTAGCAGTAATCTAATCAAACACCTCAATGACTGCATCCCATCTAGTTTTACAGCGCAGTAAACGAGCACATCTCTCTCTCTCTCTCTCTCTCTCTCTCTCTCTCTCTCTCTCTCTCTCTCTCTCTCCACTAAATAATAGTGCCATTTGTTCTACCTTACAAACACACACACACATTCTCCATCTCAAACTCCAGAGGCAACAAAAGCTGTTGCTCTGCTTTCCGTCGAGTTGGTAATTATATCCAGATGTTTGCACTAAACAAGCGCTGTGTGTGTGTGTGTGTGTGTGTGTGTGCGAATGTGAGTGTGTGTGTGTGTGTGTGTGTGTGTGCGAATGTGAGTGAGTGTGTGTGTGTGTGTGTGTGTGCGCGAATGTGAGTGTGTGTGTGTGCACGAATGTGAGTGTGTGCAGCCTTGCATAACACTGTGTTTTGGGATGTTTTCCTTTGTATGCTTAGGTCAACGATGATGCCAACAGGCACCCTCACTTGGAAGTGTGTTTGTGTGATCATGCAACGTTAGTTTGTTTGCGTGCATGTCCGTCCACACATGGTGGTAGTGTTCTTCACATCCTCCTCTCTCTCTCTCTCTCTCTCTCTCTCTCTCTCTCTCTCTCTCTCTCTCTCTCTCTCTCTCCTTCCCCCCTTATCCCTAGTGGGTACTAGTGCTGTTGTGGGAACCAAAGGAGCTTGAGTTCTGCAGTGTTCTGTTCTTTATAATGGCAAATGGGCCTAAATTGTTGTCTTCCTGTCATACCAACACACACACTCACGTGCACACACACACACACCACATGCCACACACACGGCATGTGCGCACGCACGCGCACACACACACAGAAGGAGGGAGCTCAAATTAGGCTGTCAGCCAGAGAAGAACCATCGCTCCTTCATGCTAACACGTTCCTGCTCTGTTGCCGCCCCGAGCGCAAATTTTGATAATGTGTCCTGTCCGGTAACCACGGTGACACCGCCAGTCTTCAAAGCAGGTTTATGATACGGCGGTGATGTGCTAGCGTTAGCTAATATTACCGTAGCTAACCTGTAGGAGAGTCCTATATGTACAGTATGTATCTCTCAACTCTCTCTCTCTCGCGCTCTATTTTCTAAATGTACCTCCCAGGTTGCTAACCGCATCACAGTCTCCTAATTCGTGACAAAGTTCTTTTTGGCTCCATTTGAAAAGAGCCTTTTCTTTCCCTGTGGATGTTATGGACTCTTCTGGTAGCCTAAATCGCTCCCGTCACCAGAGACCCAAGGAGAGCTGGCTGCCTCGTCGGTTGGTTGGTGGGTCCATGCACTGGTTGGCTGGCTGACACAGACGGACTGTTTTCTATTGGCTGAATGGCTGACAGGCTGAGTAGGAGTAATGCATTAGCGGTAGAAGAAGTGTGCATTAGAAAGCCCTGGTAAAGCTCTGATATCGCCTCTCTGTGTGTGTGTGTGTGTGTGTGTGTGTGTGTGTGTGTGTGTGTGTGTGTGTGTGTGGTACCCACACACAGCTTTACTTCTCCTGAACCTCGTCTTTTCTCTTGCCAGCGCCTTCCTTCCGTGTGTTTATCATGTCGTCCATCTGCGTTCACTGTCTGCTGTTCCCGATGGAGGTTGTTGTATACGGCCCTCTGCACGGCTCTGCTTACAATCAGGCTCTCAGACTAAGGCCGTTTATAGGCCTGTGTGTGTGTGTGTGTGTGTGTAGAGGCGCGTGTTGTCTGGTGATTGGAGCTGAGGGCCCAGGCGTGCCTCAGCATTAATCAGGCCTGACTGCTGAATAGCTGGCCTCTCTCTGACCACATCACACACACACACGCACACGTGAATGCATACATACATGCATACATGTAAGTCAGACTATCCTTCCTTCTCCCTGGAAATAAATAGGCAGATATTTGACATATCGTCTTATCTCTGAAAATGGTTTCCCTTTTTTTTTTTATCAAAGAATTCCTTATATTTGGTCCAACCTGATTTTCCCTTCGTTTCCAATCACATCAAATGTCACAGTATCTTTTAAATCTCGTCAGTTGCTTTGTTTTGGTGGAACTCATTGTCTTTTAACGGATCAGTGAAATACAGAGTAATTAATCCCAAAATCTTATAAAACATGTCTAAACATTCAAAGGGACATTATGAACGCCCTAATAAATAATGACACAATTGATGATTTTGGACAATCAGTGCACTATATTTACAAAAGATCAGTTATGATTCAGTCTCTTTGAACATGAATGTACAACTCTGAATGCTCTGAATGTCTTCTCTCTGCTTTGCTATAAGGACCACTGGGTGGCTATGTCACAGAGGACATTACAGTGTATGTTTAAATATAGTTTACCTTTCTGTGAACCAACTCTCATTTACTTATTTTGAATTTCCCCTGATGTGGGAAATCAAATTCAATCGGACTCATTTTGGTCCCCAATGTAGGCCAAAAAAAGACGAGGCATTATTTGGTCTTTTACATGTGCACTTGTGTGTGCGTGCGTGCGTGCGTGCGTGCTTTTGACGTCCCAAATCTCTTGCTATCTGCTCTCCATGTCAATGAATTAGAGTGCTAGCCAGCGGCCCCCACACTTTCACCTCTAAATGTCCAGCCTTCTCCATACCCCAAGTAGAAACACTCATTTTGACTGAAAGAGGGGTCAAAAGTTAAACATACTCAACTAGTTTCACTTCTCTGGTGTCATGTGTGCACGCTTGAATGAACAGTACATGCAAAAATGTGATGTTTCAGCAACGCATATATTTGTACATGGAATGTGTGCATAGGCCTACATATTTGTCTGCATTGTACAAGATGTTGAACTGAACCAACCTATCTCTCTATATCTGTCTCTACTATACATGTCTCTATAGCTTGGATAGCTTGGTGCTCTTAGGAGCAGTTGTCCTTCCAGAGGATCAGGGCATGTTTTAATGTACTGTTTGTTCCAAAAAGAGTGAAAGAAAGCCGATAACTCTGACATTACTGGCAGTGGCAAAGCTGAAAATCTGGAATCTTTATGAGAACATTTGAGGAAAGTCATTCTAAAATGATGTTCTCAGCTGCATAGCCTACAGTACATGCACGTTACTGTAGTTCTGAACTAATATGAAGTGTGTATTTTGGCAGGTGGACAGTGATACCATTTGGAACGAGGTCCATTCGTCGAGCGCTGCTCGTCTGGCCGTGGGCTCGGTTGTGGAGCTGGTCTTCAAAGTAGCGTCAGGAGAGCTCAAGGTTAGTTCCATGTGCATCAACATCATTTCTGGACATCCTTGCACTTTCCATAGGATCTCGCCAAATGTGCATGCAACAGGGTTTGTTTCTACATCGAACATCACTTCTACTCTATAGATACCTTGGTTGTACACTATGTGAGAATGTGCTCTATTAGTATTCAATAGAACCTCTCAAAGCAGATGGTGAATCTAGGGAAAACATTTTTAATAGGCTCAATAGTTAGTTGGTCTTTGAGCTAAGAAATACATATTACAGAAATACATGAGAAATGCATGCAGCAAACACTTTATAAAAGTACTTTCAATATTTATCGTAATAGCCACCAATAGCCATTAACACCTCAAAATGGAAGCATCTTTGTCTCCCACTCGCACCCATCCCCAAGGTCAGACAGCACGCCAGACCCTCCTCTTCTTTCCTGCCATGCCCACCATCCAGCCTTCCTGTGTCTGTGGTCATGCCTGGCAGCAGCCATTTAATGTTTGTACCCAGCGGGGTGCCCTGTATGTGGGCACTGTGAGCACTATCAGTCACCGCTAACAGTTGCGCTTTATTAGCCCCACACTACAGCCACCTGCAGAGCAGCCGTCGCATTCTGCACTAGCTTAGCCTCGACGCGCCGCAGACTAATGACATTCCTCAGCCACGGTAGCCCGCCATGCTAACACCCACATGGTGTTTGGCTAGCAAGGCTCATTTTCAATACCTTGTGTACATCTGGCTGTGATTACTGAGAAGAATGACTTGACAGTGTTTTTTTGTATTCTGTAAAGTTTTTTTGGTTTTG
The DNA here is from genome assembly GCA_027564755.1 of Amblyopsis hoosieri. NCBI lineage: Eukaryota > Metazoa > Chordata > Actinopteri > Percopsiformes > Amblyopsidae > Amblyopsis > Amblyopsis hoosieri. Next base: position 11,716 of record JAODUE010001941.1, read on the forward strand.
TAATTTGCCATTTCAAAGAAACAGAGTAACAGCTATTTGAAGAAGAAAAGTCTATGGGTAAAATAGGTTTAAGCTTTGCAAAAAGTGACTTATAGTACTACCGGGTACTGCTCAGAGCCCTCACCTGCAGTGCTAATGACAGCTATCCACCTGCACTAACAACCATCTGAAAAAGCCACAAATCTGAGTTACACACTGCGTAAAATAAAATTAAAATATTTTCAGATACATTTACGATACTACAGCTTATAAAAAGCTATATAAAATATAAGGATTTCAAAATAGGATTTGATAAAAGATATATCACGTACATACAGTATCTCACAAAAGTGAGTACACCCCTCACATATTTGCAAATATGTGAGCATATCTTTTCATGTGACA
>JAODUE010001942.1:0-12097 GCA_027564755.1 Amblyopsis hoosieri
TATCACTTTGTGTTGTTGCTAGCAGCTAGCAGCTAGCCACCTATCTATCATAACCCTGTAGCGGCAAGAACGGCTGCAGTTTCGTGCTATGTAACCCTTCATTCATTAATTAATACATGCTTATGGGTACATTGCTGTTTAGCAGGCAAGGATGGCTGCAATGTTGTGCTATGATATAATTTAACCTTCATTCATGAAGTAATGTGCTTAGTAGATACATGGCTGGTTATCAAAACATAACACCATTCCTACACAGGGTTGTGTGACCAAGCTGCGGCTGTGTTTATGTTGTTGACACGAACAACAATGAACTACATTCTTCCGCCTGTATCCTTTACTGTAGTCTGGACAGCGAGGCGGAATTCATGCGCAATATTAACACCTTGAAAACACTGCTGAAAATAAACCATATGTGGTACAAAACCCTGTTTAACTATATTCAAACCGCGTTTGAGTAGCCTGGTACCATACTAGCAGTAAAGCAGTCGTAGCCTCACGTCAACACAGCTACGTTGAAATTGTGGCGGGGTTGGGGCATGTTCAATTTAAAGCAACAGTCACTGAAGTCAGACCGTTATCTAAAGAGTTGTTGTATGATGTGCTATTCCACAAACTGTGGTATTTTCACCTAAGCTTGTCAACTACATTGCATTGAGAAGTCAAGGAACTGTGTCAACAAGTGAAATGGAGCATGAAATGACTCCTTTAATAAATGTTTATGACTTTTGTCATTACATGTAATTCGGTAAATAATGTCATGTTTGTCAAGTTGACATTGTTTGGGATCTGTCTTTGTCATGACAACTTGACATTAACCAAGAAGATATATAACCTGTTTTTGTCTTTGTCATGACAACTCGTCATTACCCAAGACAACATAACCTGTCAATGTCTTTGTCATTACGACTTGACATTAACCAAGGCAAAATAACCCATAAATGTCTTTGTCATGTTTGTCATGCCAGGTTTTTGAGGGTTATAGATTGAGTAGATTGATTTCGGTGGTAGTAGCAGGGAAAAATGTCCCGTACATTATCGACGTGGACTGCGTGTGACTCGTAGTCTGAATACAGACATAATTGCAGCCATGAGAGATGTACTATCCACTTCAAAAGGTTGGTAATTCATTTACAATTGATTATAATGTTGCGTGTCTTGAATTATTTGCTTAACAATGTTATGTTGTAATATAATTGTATTATGTGATGTAGTACATGAAGATTAATGTATTTATCACGTTCACGCCCATTGGCACATAATAACCAAATCTTAATTTGTTTAGAAAAAAATGTATTACCTTATGAACTGGAGACATACACTCTTCTTCTCATCACAAGGAAGTCCGTGAAAGTTGAATATAGCATGTTTATTTTAAGTCTGATCCGTTCAAACAACACGGTAAATAGCAGCCAGTGCAGTCAGTAGAGGAGCAGGACGTTGGACCCGGATATAGAATCGTTACGTCAGAACTTAACAACCGGATTAGTCTAGTCTTTATATTTGCTATACCTGCAGCCTTGTGGCACTAGATGACTGCAATGAATAGGCAATGCACAGTGCTGGAGAAAACCGCACACTGCGCATGTAAACCTGATACAATGTCAGAGTAAATGTACTTTATGTCTCGTTTAACCCTGCATTGAACTCATCAGTGCTCAACAAGACCTTGCTACAGATGCAGTAGAGATACAGTACATCACGATGTTTGAAGAAAGATTTCCTTTTAAGATTTTCATCTGAGCAGGGACTCAGTTGAATTAACGATTACAGTAATAGTTAGTTTTGTTTGTTTGATGTAGCCAACCCTACATTTCAAATGCAAAAGGAAGGAGACATAATTAAAAAATATCCATATCCATGTTCTTGACACTATTAAACCTCTATCCATATAAAGTACAATAATTTCTTGCATATAATGTTCCAGAGATTTCCTTTATTCTGAATAGATTTTTCTTCCCAACATTTCTTTCTAAGCCAAACTAGTCAATTTTTATTTAGACAGAATTATACATAGACACATTATTGCTTTCAACATTTTTTTATATAGATCATAATATTTTTTAATATGAAAACCTTTTTTCAGCTTCAGAGTTTTATATCGAGTGAATAAACCTGTGTTAATTGAGATTTGACATTGACGCATGAAATAACTGCACAAAGTGAAGGTGTGGTGGAGATGATGGCTTGATGGCAGGCAGGCAGCCAGCCAGTCAAGCTGTTGTTATTGCCTATTTCCAGCTCCTCTTTTTCTGTTCCAGGCCATGAATTTGTGCATTGCCTATTGTCCCCACCTGCACTATTCTTCTGATGCTGATTTTAGGGGAGTGAGAGCTTAATTAAAGCTAAAACTACATTTAAATGTGTCGGCAGGGTGTCGTTTGGTGTTATAACATGTACACAAAAGTAGCCTGAAATTGTTATGAATAGGGATATTCACAGTCTAACTAAACTCTTATCTATTCAAAGATGTATCATTTTATGGCTATGACCTTGAGTTTCAAGAGATTTGAATCTCTCAATAGAAACAGCAGTCTAAGTCCACCCTATAGTTCTGCGTAGCCAGTTTAACTTACTTGCAAACAGGTCTGGAACACAGTGCTGGCTAACTGCATCCATATCCACCAACTTGACAGGAGAGGCATTTTACTACTTACTACGTAACTCAATGACTAAGTCGGACATTAAAGTTACACACATTTGTTGGGAAACTTAACGACAAGGCTGTGTACAGATCTTGTAAATCTGTAGGCTACGGTTACTGCTTAAAACAATTGAAATTAGCACCTAATCCACTGTACTACAATGTATAAATTTGGTTTTCCCCAATATACTATTCTTTTTCTGCGTTTCAAAATGATAGGAAATCGTATCAAATTTAAAAGAATATACTTGGGCACAGCCAGAACAAGCAACGTGGCACCATCCTCTTCCTCCTACGGGCCATTCTTGGGAGGAACCATGGGGTTGGGTGCGCTGCTATATGGGTGGCAGCGAAGGTCAGGGGTCTTGACGGACTAGACCCTTGGCGGCAGAGGCTGGCTCTGGGGACTTGGAACGTCACCTCGCTGTGGGGAAAGCAGCCGGAACTTGTGCGGGAGGTGGAGTGCTACCATTTAGATCTGGTGGGGCTTACCTCTACGCATCTTAGTTCTGGAACCATACTCCTGTATAGGGGATGGATTTATTCTACTCTGGAGTTGCCCTGGGTGTGATGTGAGGCAGGTGTGGGTATACTCACATAGTGAGCACCACTACCTTTATCCTGGTAGAGGAGAGGGTCGCCTCCCTGTGCCTATGGGTTGTGGGGGTGGGGGTGGGGGGGATAAGGACTCTGACTGTCATATGCATATGCACCGAACAGCAACTAGGAGTATTCGGCGTTCCTGAAGATCCTGAAGAGTAGGAGACTTTAACGCACACGTGGGCGATGATGGAGATACCTGGAGAGGAGTGATCGGCCTCCCTGATCTAAACCCGAGTAGACATTTGTTGTTAGACTTCTGTGCTAGTCATGGACTGTCTATAACCAACATTATGTTCGAACATAATGATGCTCATAAGTGTACGTGGTACCAGAGCACCCTAGGCCAAAGGTTGATGATCTATTTTGCCACATATTTGCCACATGTTTTGGACACTTAGGTGAAGAGAGGGGCAGGGTTAGCACCAAGGTGTTTCTGGAAAACCATCCACCACCTCAGGAAGGGGAAACGGAACCACCCAAGCTTTGCACAGTAAGGATGGGCCACTGTTGACCTCAACTGAGAAGGTTATTAGGCGGTGGAAGGAACACTTTGAGGAACTCCTGAATCCAACCAACCTCTATGTTAGAGGCAGAGCTGGAGGCCGGTCACTGAGGTAGTCAAACAGCTATGCAGTGGCAAAGCCCTGGGGATTGATAAGACCTGTCCAGAAATGCTTAAAGCTCTGGGTGTGGAAGGGATGTCTTGGATGACACCCCTCTTTAACATTGCATGGAAGTCTGGGACATTGCCAAAGGAGTGACAGACTGGGGATTGTGGTTTCCCTGTTCAAAAAATGGAACCAGAGTGTGTGCCAATAATAGGGGTATTACACTTCTCAGCCTCCCTGGTAAAGTTTACTCTAAAGTGCTGGAAATAAGGGTTCGGCCAAAAGTCAAACCTCAGATTGAAGAACAACAATGTGGTTTCCGTCCTGGTCGTGTAACAACGGACCAGCTCTTTACTCTCGCAAGAATCCTGGAGGGGGCCTGGGAGTATGCCCTTCCGGTCTACATGTTTTGTGGATCTGGAGAAGGCGTATGACTGGGTGCCCCGGGAGATACTGTGGAAGGCGCTGCGGGAGTATTGGGTAAGGGGGTCCCTTTTAAGGGCAATCCAATCCCTGTATGTCCAAAGAGAGCTGTGTATGGGTTCCCGGCAGTAAGTCTGACTCGTTTCAGGTGGGGGTTGGTCTCTGCCAGAGCTGCGCTTTGTCTCTAATCCTGTTTGTGATTTTCATGGACAGGACAATTTTTGTTCCTACCCTCACCTATAGTCATGAAGAGTGAGGCATTGACCTAATGAACTAGATCACGGGTACAAGTGGCCGAAATGGGTTTTCTCAGGAGGGTGGCGAGCTTCTCACCTTACTTCTCTAAGGGAGACCCCTTAGAGAAGTAAGGTGAGAAGCTCAGCTTTCCGTGAGAAACACGGAGTAGAGCCGCTGCTCCTTTGCATCGAAAGGATCCAGTTGAGGTGGTTCGGGCATCTGGTAAGGATGCCCCCTGGGCGCCTCCCTAGGGAGGTGTGCCAGGCACGTCCAGCTGGGAAGATGACCGGGGAAGACCCAGGACTAGGTTGAGAGATTATATCTCCACATCGGCCTGGGAAAACCTCGGGATCCCCCATTCAGAGCTGGTTAATGTGGCTCGGGAAAGAGAAGTTTGGGGTCCCCTGCTGGAGCTGCTGCCCCTGCGACCCGACTACAGATAAGCGAATGAGGATGGTTGGATGGCTCTTGTATTTTATCATACTATAATTATACTATGTATTGTTATTGTACAACATATTTTTCCTTGTTTTTGCCTCCCTTTAAGAAACTAGACTGCAATGTACATTTATTTTGACACCTTAATTAATTAATTGCTGTTATTCTGTCCTCTGTTGCATCACAGATGTAAAGGTAAGTTCCAATCTCCTTAAAGACATCGGCTGCTCTGCTATCAAGCTGTTTCCTGTCCACTGATCCTTTTATTGATTGTTCATATCAGATTAGCCTAACAGTCTGTTCCAACACAAAGAGTGTCCACTTGGTTCTTCTTATTGGCCAGAAAGCTGTAGTCAAACAATACCAGATTATTTTACCAGATAGACATTGTGTCACTTAAACCAGGCTTGTTGACATGCACACTTGCATCTGTATTGCCTTCTGATTGTCTACTGAATGTTTAACATTATTTACCATGTTGTGTCAAGCAGAATGTATATTTGTCTAAAGAGAAAGATGCTATCATAGGTTCGGCTGTTGAATTTTGTCTATAGTGTATTCCTTATATGTAGCTATTGCTTTCAGCAGAGATGTAGAGATGTAACAGAGACAAAGAACCAGAAATTATGTTGTAGATGAAGATGAAGGTTTTTCCACCTCCACTAAGGCAGACACATAGTACAAGAGCTATAAAAAATGTAATTCCTAACAGTCTGCTTTAATCAAAGCATGGGAAATCAAGTTTGATGACTAGAAACATACTGTATGGTCAAGGGTCACTGCAACAATCTGTTTATCTTTAAAACTATAGCTATTACAGTATACTTTTATCATCACACAAATGATAGCACCTTATTATAGCAAATTATGGCTCATTGAAATGCAGTCAAGTGATACCATGCATTCTAAATATTTGAAAAAGTAAGTGAAAAACTAACAAATGCTTTATAATGATTGCATTCCATTTTTTAGATGTACATCATTGTCGTACTCCGTATGCTAATACATGTGATTTGCACAGTAAGATGCAATTACATTTTACAGTTTACAGTTTACAGTATTTGCAATCAATTAATATATTTGCAGTACATTGTTACTTTGCTTTAATTAAGCCACTTCTCTATTTGTGTAATAAAACTGCATATTATAAAATGAACTCTCCGATTCTAAAAACCGCACTTCAAATAAATGAAAACTTCTGTAAGTGCTTTCCTCAACACAACGCATATTACTGAGGTCATATGACCTCAGTAGTATGGTCATTAGCTGGTTAACGAGATGGAACATTAGGCAAGCTCTAAACTCACTACTTTATTATGTGAGCAGAATGCTGTTGAAGCCATTTAGCAGCCAAACACCTGTGGCTTTGATTTTGAAAGAAACGCCCACCATGCTGCTTTGGCTCTATTATTTCGTCAATATCAGGCTGAACTGGGGAACATAGCAATGGAATTTAAATGGTACTTCCCTTGGCTTCCTATAGAGGAAAGCTGTGTGTAAATTTAATTGCTATTAATGATTTCTCAGGGTTTACATTCTACGGTTGACTTCACTTTGCAATGGTTTTATGTAAATGTACACCTACTGTACTTTACTGACTTCTGTCACCCTAGGTTGAGACAAGTCTGCAGTGTTTTGCCTTTGCTGTATTGTTTGTGGCTACACTGACCTATGTGACATGCTGTAATTTGAAAAAGTGCCTCAAAGGCCAAAGCCTTTTTTATAGAAAATATTTAAACTACAGTATATTCACTTAATGACAATTTGCCTACCAGCACTTTTTTTTCTTATAGAATTTGCTAGAGATGAGGTCTCCGAAAACCTGCAGCTTGGGATTGTGATTGGTAGGAACAGGGAGGGAACATTACATCTAATTGGTTAATGTGATATGGGGCATTGTCATTTTTGCTCAATTCTCCAAATGTGCCTACTTTTAGAATGCTGGCAGATGAGCCTTAACTGTGTTCGTCTTTCCTCTCAAGGACAGCCCTTTAGTCTTGGCGACATTCATCTCAACATTTTCATCAAGGGGCATTAGTCAAACATGCCCTAGAGATGAATCCCTGTTTGACTAAAGCCCCCTTACCCATTACCATTATTGCACATAATGTCATCAGTCTCAAGATGAGCACAGAAAAGAGAGTACAGCCTTGGGTAACACCTACTGTAAGTTTAACATTCATTTAACGTTACCCTTCACAATCAGATTGTGTTCAATCAATGAGAAATTCTTAATAAAAACTTAACATGTTTTATGCAGCTTCCGAGGCATTTAGCCATAGCCTACAGTATATGATTCAATATTTTCATTAATAGTAATGTCAGTAATTTGTTCTGAGGCTGTTCTTAATGGGCTTTTGGTCAGCAGAGGTAATATCTAAGGAGTTACACACATTGTATGTAATGTTAGATTTGTATGAGAACCAAGCAATTACATTGTTGTAGTTCAGGTACTTCTTGGACATCAACATTTTTTAAACATGACAAGAAATTATATATAGTCAATATATAACTTAATGAATATAAGGCAAATACAAAAAGTCTGGTTATACCAATGACTTGTAAAACAAATTACTGGGATTATGTGTTTGGTGTAAACCCTTAACTGAAGTTATTTTTCCTATCTGCATACGGGGGTGCGGGGTGGGGTTACATTTTACTTTGTTACCTAGTCCCTAGCCTTGTTATAAGTCCCATTACAGTTCATGGAGAACCTATTTGAAATTATGTCTGTCTCTCGTGCCATGGTGTAAGATGGGATTCCAGTCACTCTGTTGAAGTTTGTGTACACAGCATTCGCTTTATCTGGTCCTCCCCCCCTGCCGCTCGCCAAGAGGACGTAAAAGGCTCTGCGGAGGTATAATATGCCTCTGTTGTCTCTCCAGGGCGGTTGAGGAGGCGCCTCAGTTTTAGAGTTGGCAGGAAAAAGAGCAATGGCAAAAAAATGGGGGAGTGCCCAGGCCCGTCGGTAGTGATTACATTGTGGCACGGTGGGGATCATAGGTCAGGCAGGAGCACATTCTCTCTCTCTGACTGTATCGCTATCTCTCACGACGGTATGCTTAATGCGCCCACTCCCGCTGTCGCCTTGGGCAAGCTCTGCCGTCTCTCATTCACGCTGTCTTCTGCTCAATCTTTGAAAACTTCAATTCATTTTCCTCACCTCCTCCACTGTGTATAAGATATCTAGACCGGTTCTCTGGAGGCAGGGCTTAAAAGCTTAGAAGAAAATCAAATTTAAAGAGTAGAGTGCAGATTTCAGCAGTTATCATACCCAGTAGTTTGCATTATTTTTTATTTATTTATTTTGTTGAAAATTGTTGTTAACATTCTTATCTATAAGGTACACTTTTATGAGGTGAATTTGTAGACCTTGCACTGTAAAATTGGATACAAGTTCACATATTTTATGGTATATTTATTTTCCCCACACACACATAGACATGCAAATAGACAGTAGTATCCACATAATGGTGAATACATGGATGTAGTCATTTGAGCACGTTTAAGGCAAATAATACCACCTTTCATTTAATCTTGATTATTTATTTAGTGACCTGCTTAAACTGTCCAGGATTTTCAAGATGAAGCATCCAAAACGTATTAATCGGCATTAAGTTTAGCTTGGGAAAGGGAATAATTATCCCTCTGTTCTGATGTACAGGCAAGAAGAAGTTTAATATTATTTAATGAGGAATGGGAGAGCCATCATAGTTTTGAAGAGATGATATTAATCTTCAAGTATTTAGTATGTTACGACAGATACATCTGTGATCTTCAGCCAGCTATTAAACTAGCAGTTTAGTTAAAATATAAAAATCAATGGAACACCAGTAAACACCAGTGTCTCTTTAACCTTTAGTGCAGCTCAGGGAGGCATGGTATTAATGGGATAACTCAAAATCCGAGAAGCAGGTCATTCAGTCAGCTAATTCTGCATACAGCACTTTCCTCTGTTTTCTAAACTGCATACTATATCATGACAGCTTTCCCTTTGTTACATCTGCATGAATACAGCATGGGTAAAGAGCAATTCAATCAATGGAAGTGTTTTTATCCTTAAAATACAGCACAGAATACTCCAATCGATTACAGTATACTTTCCAAAAGGGAGTCTACGTAAAGTACTTCAATATAGCATGCTTTTTCACACACCAAAGACAAAATTAGCTTTGTTTTTGCCCTACATAATATGAATATTCAATTGTATATATTTTAAATATAAAATTGAATAAGGGTGCAAGGGAACACCTAAAGTTTTTGTCACAGAAACATTTTGGGTTATTCTACATATAATTGCAAATTAACATTTTGTTTCACTAGAATCTTTTTTGGGGGTGAAGAGGGGTGGTGTCATGGGTCAAAGTTTGAGAAGACTACACTCACCGTCCTCTCGTGACTTCTGAATGAAGGCATCAACCCCACTCTCTCCATAGTTGCCCTCTGAGGCCACGGTGGACACGTAGTTCCAGCGCATGGCTTTCACAATGTCCACCATGGCCTGTGCCTGGTAGGTGTCTGGGGGCACCACACGGGAGAAGAAGTCATAGCGGGTGTTATCGCTCAGCTCTGGGGCAGTGGAGGCATAGCTCACCTGAGGGATCTGGGGACAGAGTGAGATGACACAAATAATCACAACATACGTTACGTAACATATGTTACCAACATACTGTACAGTAAATTACTTATACAACTTTTAAAATACTACTTTAGTGTTAATGGTAGTGTTTAATTATAACCACAGTTGCAAAGTGTTTAATTGGCTCGGTCTATATGTCCACCTTCAAGAGGCGCATTCCCACTAAATCTGTAAGGGTTTAGGGCTTTTTCTAAGCTCATATAGGCTACTTGTGCGGATACGTGCACCAATATTTTAAGCATTGTCGCCCATTACAGACCAAGTGAAATGTCCTGCAAAGATCACAATGATGGTTCCAGGCATATACATTTATTTTTATTTTTAATTACACCAATATCGGTCATGGGAAACCATTTGAGCAGACAAAAGACATACAGCTAGTAATACAGAAATAGCACACACATACAAGGCACTGAGACGTGCGTCCACAAGATGAGCCAGAGAGCTTGTCCTGGTCCGCAGAAGTAGATCTATAGCCTACCTGGGCCTTCATCCGGGTTCCCATTGCAGTTTTGCTATGGAAACCTGATAACTTGTTTTGATAAAAGTTTTTTGATTGTGGCATACTATTAGACTAGACAAAGGCACTCTTCCGTGTCTTAGTGGATAAGTCTGCTTTGTCGTTGCTGTTTCTTTCTGGCATCCTAATTTCCAATTCTGCTTTATAATAGAACTCAAAATGTATTTTTATATAGTTCTATGAGTTGTAGAGAGCTGTAATGTAATACCCATCAATATGCCTGTTTGCTAATGTAGTAATGGAAACCAGTATGGACATAACATCGGCCCTCTGCATCACGTCACAACAATATGAACAGAGGGTAATTCACTTAGGAAATGTCTGCAGGCCGCCCCAGCTATGAAAACAAAGAACAGACGCTCAGATTACAACGCACACAGAGAGAGAGTGTGATGTCATTACCTGCACAGGCCATGATTACTCCGCTATATCTTTACATAGAAAGTAGTTGTTAGTAATGTTTAAAATATCTTATCACCTTTAAAGTACCTTTTCCTGGAAGTACTATAATAAATACAAGAATAATTTTGGACACCTGCTGGTCACCCCAACTTCTATATTTGTAACAATGTTTTAAACATCCTGGTGAACACAAGAATTGGCTGTGATTCTTTGACAGGTTAAACCCCGCAAGCAGTCAAGCTGCAAAGAATGTTTGTTAAATTCACACTTGACTGCAACTGTACAGTGTGTTATCTTTTTCTTTTTTTTTGATGATGAAAAGCATGTAAAGACGCAATAATAAGCTTCAAGAGCTCTGACAACACATCATCTAACAAATACTGTGTTCCTGTCACAGTCTCAAGCCTCCGTTGTCAAGAAGGAAACTGCTAGAAATAAAATGAATGTCATAATAATTGACACTTGAGAACAGGGGTATAAAGCCCCTACTGACAAGTAGGAACACTCTTTGATGAATGTAAATTAAACTGGATACAACTAAGATAGATTGTAAATATATTTTGGAGACAATAGACACAATAGTAGTGAAACAAAACAAGTGATAAGATCCTTTTGCCGTATATATTTCCATATTCTTTGAAGATTCTGACCTTGACGTAGAAAACGTCACCTCTTTACAGTGTGTGCAGCCTAAATATATTGAAATCAAAATTGTCCAATATTATATTGGAATATATACAGAACGGAGATTAGATACAGTAGAAAGAGAGTATAGTGTATACAATAGAGCTTTCCATTCATTTTTCAAACATCTAGTGCCCCGCCGTACTGTAGGTGACTGCAGCAACGCTGTTGATTGGTGTATTGCAGAGTCATTTGGCAGGGGTTTATGATCTTCTTTCCTGTCAGACATAAAGATAGGAAGCTACAACGTAAGATAGCCTACAAATACCCCTCTCTCTTCTCCGTACCATGCACCACGGAAGGATGCCTTTGACTTAATCGGCTTCAGCAGACTTGCAGCTGCTGTGTTCACAGCCATGACCATGGGGACATTTATTTTTAATGAGCATGTCTCTGTGGTTACTTTCAATTTATTTGTATGGTTCATTAGATCACAATGGGCCTCATGTACGTACGTTAGCAAGCGCAAAATAAAAACGAGCGCAAACAGACCGCAGATAGTGCACGCTGCGCCATCACATTTTACGTTGGATGTTCTAAACCTGCGGCTGATCATGTAATCAGCGCTTGGCACCACCCTCTAAATTTTGTCTATGTTCCAGCCATATCCGTGAAGTTAATGTTCATTAAAGTAGACCTATTTAAAAATAGCATACTGCTCAATATGTATCATCAAACCTAGAGATAACAGTGTAATTCTACCCCCAAATAATTATGTTTTGGTGACTATAACATTTTAATGAAAGAAGTGGAATAAACATTTATTTAACACCACACAAGCAATCAAATCCTTCAGTATGTCTTTACATGGCATAAGATAAGATAAGATATTCCTTTATTAATCCCCTATAGGAGAAATTCCGGTTGGTTTCAGCAGCACAGGGAAATATATATCATTATCA
>JAODUE010001943.1:0-12097 GCA_027564755.1 Amblyopsis hoosieri
CTGGGACCGATTGTCCCCTCCCGTCGCCGGGGCCCTCTTCGGCAGGGGTGGGGCTCACGCTGCATCCCCCTACCGGCCACTAATAAGCATGCATTTTCAATACTATCAAATCACACTGCAGTCACACAGTCACACACACAACAAAACCGAATCCGCACAAAGCACCTAAGCACACACTGCCATTGATAAGGAATCTGTGCTTATACTGGTTTAAAATGTATTAGTAGTATGTGCAAATCGACTATATTTATAGTAAGGCTAACGCCGTAGTAGTATGAGGGCCGTTGAGTAGTATGAGTAGTAGTATGAGGGCCGTTTCATTCACGTGCACAGACACGCACGCACACATACAGGCAGGCACGTGCGCACAGGCACGTGCACGTACACAGACACGCGCACCCTCCAACAATGGCGAACACGGGAAAACACAAGTTTGAACCAGGCTGTCTTTGTCTTCAGAGCCTTTGTTTAAGAAAAAATTCCCTACCCCCGTTATTTTGTCAACCCTTCCCGCTTTTTTGCTTAGTTTGAAAATGTCTTCTCACAGTTTATAACTCAAAATGACAGATTCTGATACTTTTTACATTAAACAATTATCTAAAGCTTCACCTTCGATAATCCTAAAATAGCTACAACATCAATAATCAACAAAAAACAAAACAATTTGAGACTTCGGCTTATAAGGCTAAATCAGTCCTGTCCATCAGAGACTGTTCAGGTTCCATACCTGGCTTTCCACAAGTCTTAATTTATAATTATATGCTTTCCTTAAGCGGTTTACACACTTTCCTTAAGTGGTTCAAATAATATGCATTTATTTATCTACCGGAGGCTTTCTAATTGATGTGTTATTTACCCACCATGGGAATTATGTGCTCATAAATAGCCACGATGGACCTTCTAAATTTAGTGTTATTGCCTACCATAGGTCTATATGGTTATAAGCGTCTGTTTAAAACAAAAAACAAATTGTACTTAGGATAATCATTGCACGCAAAACACGTATATGTTTTACAATTACTTCTTCATATAATTTGTTACCTGTAGCTTCGTTGAAAGACAGTTGTGCCTAATATCCTAGACTAAATCCTATGCAGAATTCGATTTAAACAGGTTTTGCTTACCGTTTCAGGGGATCCCATACAATTGTCTTTCAATCAAAGCGCCAGGCGTGGTGTTGTCCTCTAACTCCTCCGGCCAAATCACGTCGGGGTCACCATTGGTTACATATTACTAATTTAGCCAGAAAGAATAATGGAGGACTCTGACTCAAAAGTGAATAATAGAGAAATGTATTGAAAAGCAATGAACAATTCAAAGATACAATTGGCGCGGCCGCGGTCTGAAAACACATCCCCAGTCCCGTAAGGCCCTGGGAGTAATGCAATTCAGCCCCGATAAATCCAATATCTCCCGCTTATATACCCACCCATAGCCACTCCTAGATTCTAAAACAGTAGGAAACCATTACGCTTTCCGCCTGCCTTCTTCTACTAACACTAACATGTCGTGTCTGATATAATTTATACATTGCCCTCTATTGGCCAGGAAATTAGTAGTAATAACAGTTGGGTAGATTTCAAAGTAGGGTGTGGCTTGTACATGTACATACGTCGTATTAAGTAAATAGAACAATAAGAAAAGGATAAATAAAAGAACATAATTTATAATCTGACAATGTCTCCCGCAGCTGTGAAGGCTCATCTTCTACGCGACTTTGACAGCTACAGTGACACACAAGTAGTTCTTGACTGTACAGAGCTACGGTGTCAAAACACCTTCATCCATGCTCCTTCTCTACCTACAAGTCCCACTGCACCTTTAAGGCCATGGTAGGCATGTCACCTCACGGAGCCCTGAGTTTTTATCAGCACTCTTTGAGGGTTCCATGAGTGACAAGGTCTTTCATTAGTCAGGGATTACACCACTCTTAATGCCTGACATGGCCATCATGGTTGACAAGGGATTCTTGGTGGATGACCTTGTACCTGAGACTGTTCATCGTCCTGCCTTCCTCTCCAAGAGGGTCCAAATGTCAGAGGTGGATGTTCTGAAGAGGCAGTCCATTGCCCGTTTGAGGGTGCATGTCGAGAGGATGATCATAAGAGTTAAAGAAAATAAACTCTTTGATACCACTATCCCTCTCTCCATTGCAGGGAGCATAAACCAACTCTTCACGGTTGCTTGTCTCCTATCAAATTACCATAAAGGACCTCTCGTCAAGAAATGGAGATATGAAGTTTGATACTGTAGCTATATCTGAGGAATTTGATTTGATAACTATATTGTTCTCTCTTAAACATACAGGATTCATAAAATAATTTTGTAAATTGCCTTTAATGTCTTGACAGTTTTTTTTTTCTCATGAGAACTTGACGGTGCCACAATTAAAACCACCGGCATGTGATGTAATGTAGTTACAGTTCTTTACAGTTGTTAAAGGGGATGTTCACCCCCCAAAAATTCCCTCTTAAATGTAGATGCTTGAAAAGTCTGTCTACTATTGACTACAATGGTAATAAATGGCTGGTATTTTTCTTGGGGTGCTTATAGCACTTAAACATTTTATTGTGTATACTTGGTAAGAAGGCAGCTTTAAAAACATCTGCCATTGAAAGTTAAAGATGCACAAAGTTTAACATTTAACATACAATAATCTCAATCATAAATTTACCATTAAAAGTACAAATTTAAAAAACACAGCATAAAATATTACATTTGATCTCAATCCTGAAGCATTAGATATTTCTGCATGTAGACATAAAAATAAAACTACTTTCTCTCTGATTACATCAAAAACATCACTGTCTTTGAATGAGTACGTCTTCCTCAGCTGAGACTACAAAATCACACCAACTCATTCCCGTAATTAGCATCTGCCCCTGTACTTGCCAGTAGTAAGCATGTGTTTGTTTCAGCTCTAATTTGCTCAAATTCATTTGGAGATACAGGCAGTCCACATAGCTTTTAACATTCGGGCACTTCATCTCAATCAGCCCAAACTAACATGGCTCTGAAGGGTCAAAGATTAACCCGTCTGGAGTCGCCCCCAGCCAAGGAGCGTCAGGATGAATTACAAATCCACAGGGGTAGTGGTTAACCCTTTTCATTTGGCAATATTCCCAGATAGCATCTGCCTCTAATTCTAGACCCCTCTTCATAGCTGCCGTCTGATGGGTCCCTTGCAGTATACGGTTAGCCAGACCTTCTTCAGAGTTCTCTTGAACCTGGCAGATCTCCCTGAAACATGGGGCAGTCAATCTATGCCTCCCTAGCTGATGCCATTCAGTACATGAATTTTGTAATCTGGTAGCACATTCAAATGTGTGTACCATGTCCCAGGTGACCTCCAGGCTCCTATGGTGTAGCTGTTGTGGTTCAGCACAGACAAACATGCAACTTGATGGCTGTAGGTGATAATTATGAAGAGGCACAGATGGACGTGGTGGGGCAGCATGGAAGGACAGGTCTCTCTTTGCTGTTGCTGGTTGTTGGTAGGACAAAGGACTTCCAGCTTGAACCTTGCCAAGGGCAGAGTCAACCAGGGGAATTTCACAGCTGATGCCCATACTGCAGATCATCGGCGCCTCAGCTGTAGAGAAATCTTTATACACCTCTGTCACCTAGGGATGTAACAATATACTGATTAGCAATATACCACAATATCAAAACCACAATTATCATACCATACATTTTCCCTGCATTTTCATGGCCACAATATGTTGCACATCATCACAGCGCCACAGACCATTACAAATAAGATCTTAATAGAGGGTCCTTGTGTAAACATTTGATTTCAGTTCAGTAGTTTTTTTCTTCAAAAGCAGAATACTTGTTTGTATAATTGATGGGTCATAGTACATTTAATCAAAAGGGGAGGAAAAAGAAAATCATGAAATACTAGTATACAGATTTTGGTTGATATGATATCCCTACATACCCGAAGGATGGAAAGATCAGGCAAATCCCCACTGAGGCCTTTGTAGAGTGTGCTCCTGTGTGGAACATAACACTTACATGAGTGGAAAGTGGCATATCCGCACTGGTATTTTAATTCAAACATGCAACATATTGTAATATTCAGGTTTTACCTTACACCATCTGTTGTTGCTCTACACTTTGGTTTAGCAGAAAGAACAGCCATCTTATCCACAGGGCCTCGCTTTATACCCTATCCAGTTATGCAGAATACAGTTAGAATTTTTTTTTACATTTATTTTGTTTATATATATATCTCTCCTGCCTACTGTGTAATTACAGTGCAAACTTACCAAAGTTCTGGGCTTGTGCCACTGCTGTTCTCCTTTAGTACAGCTTAGCACAGGAGGAACCACTGGCACCTTCAGCTGAGAGTAATGTGCTGATTAGAACAGCAAAGCGACACAATGGTTGCATAATGCTGCTCCAGCAACACATGAGCAGCTGTGATGAAACAACTCCACCAGACTGGAATCTTTCAGTACCACCTGCATAAGTAAAATGTAATAGGAAATATTTATTTATCTTAGCTTGGTCACTGTTTAACCATTCTTTTATGACACAATCTTGTTACAATATTTTCTTTATCTAATACTGGATTAGAGTATGTTGTATAATATTCCAACTGCATTAGATCAAGATCCATAATCATTTCTCTTTTAAACATGGTAGCCTAATACCTTAAACACAAGATTGTATCTTAAATGAATGACTGAGGTGAGGAAAACTTGAATAAGAACGCATTTAACTTGGAGGGCATCAGCTAGGTAACTTACCTGCCTACTGTATAATTTATTTTTCATTAGATTTGAGAGTTATATTAAACACAAGTTACATTAGCTAAATCCCCAGGAACATTAGGAACGCCGGGTTATTAAAGTAACAATCTTATAACTGTTGGCTGAACATGAATTTTAATTTATCAATCCTAATTTCACCATACACTCAAACTGTGAGGTTTCTCAGCTTTCCTCATGGACCTGTAGCACAATGCTCTGACCATGACTTCCCCTGTGTCCTGATCTTTATTAGACACTGACAGGGGCAGAAAGTCAATACATATGATAATACACATAAACAGTTTGCGTTTAAAATGGAGAAAAACAAGCTTCTATACTACACTAAAAATGAACACGTTGCTAACTATCTTAGACGCTAGTCAGCCGGCACACCACATTAAACTACTTACCCTCGTAGTTGTGCAGATAACTCGATACGTACGTATAGTTTAAATCCCTTGTTCCGTTTGCTTGTTGGAGCAGGGGACCATGTTTCAACGATTCGATGGACATCACTGATGCTTATTTTAGGCAGGTCTTAGAGACATCTACTAAAAACTGACATTTTGGGTGATGCGGATGATCGCCTCAAGTTTACCGGAAACTGATATGCCGCCTTCTGGCTAGACCGGAAGTTCGTCACTACGCTTGTGCACAGAGCCTATTCATAGTTTTCACGTGACGTCACATACTCAGGGGAACGCCCCCTTGGAGGGCAAAACAACATTATTTCCTAGTTATTTCCCGCTGCCCGCCAAGTAATGGGAAACAAATTATACTCTGTTACTTTCGTTTGGGCAAAATGCCGGATAGTTGTTGTGCTATTGGATGCACTAGCCGACGAGGATACATCCCTGGGATGTGTTTCTATAGAATTCCGTCAGAAAAATAAAACTCAGAGAGGAGATTATGGATTTGTGCCATTAAGCGTACCTCTGTCCCCGGGAAGGGCAAAACATGGCAGCCTTCCAAGTATACACGTACCTTGCAGCGAACATTTCATCAAAGGTAAGCTAACACTAACACAAGTGTATAGGGATATTAATCTATCCTATTTTTTAGTCAAAAATCCAATTTTTGTGATGGATTTGACATGGTTTTGTTGTAGTGTATGGAGGCGACCAACTTGCTATTGAGTTCAAGTTAGCTCCCGGTACCCTACCGTTACGGTAAAATACGCATATAAACTCAAAATGAAATTTGAAAAAACTTCTATGCTTTATTCAACGGAATATAATACAAATACAATATCTTAACATTGTGTTTAGACTGATAAACCTTTTTTGCATGTGTATATGAAAAAAGGAAGCCTAAATAAAAACAGGAACACACACTACTGTCTCACGTTACCGTATAAGATTCGTTTTACACATCCGAATTTTTTTTTAAATTGAGTTTGGAATAAGTGAAAATTAATGTACTTCACCTCCCAAACGGCAGCATTATTAACCCATCCAGATCGAAAATACATGTAACTGTCAGTACTTTTATACACTTTCATCTTGGCAGCAGTATAAGGTGAGGGATTTTCCACTATGTAAATGTAAACATCACCGAAATCGAGCTCTGGCATCGACCTGGCGGTTTTTAACGTCTGAAATACGGCAGCGGGTGAGGTATATGGATCGCAAGTGCCCAAAAGCTGTAGTTTGTGTGCATATCGTTTGAGAGGTGATGCAAATAATCTACGGAAAGGAAATGTACCGGTAAATTGGGACAGGATGGTCTAGTGGTCTGGGTGTTGGGCTTCCAGCCGGAAGGTTGTGGGTTCGAACCCCGGTGTTAACCTTAAGCATCCTTGAGCAAGATGCTTAACCCCTAACTGCTCCTGGTGGTTAGTCGCACCTTGCATGGCAGCGATCACAATCGGTGTATGAATGTGTGTGTGTGACTGGGTGAATGTCAGGCAAAATACTGTAAAGCGCTTTGGATAAAAGCGCTATATAAATGCGCACATTTACCATTTTAATATATTGGCAGCAGGAGGTGTATAAAAGGGCTAGCTAGAGTCAATTAGCTTAGCACAGGGAGGTGAAGGGCTAGTGTTCTATCTTTGCAGAGGGAGGTGTAGATAAAGGCTAGTGTTCTATCTTAGCACAGAGAGGTGTAGAGAGGGCTAGAGTCTAGTTACTTAGCACAGGGAGGTGTAGAGAGGACTAGAGTCTAGTTACTTAGCACAGGGATGTGTAGAGCAGGGTTAGTCTAGTTACTTAGCACAGGGAGGTGTTGAGAGGGCTAGAGTCTAGTAGCTTAGCACAGGGAGGTGTAGAGAAGAGACTCAGGTGTGCGAGGGTCATCTCTTGAGGTATTTGCTGTGTGACGGTAGCATTCATCCTTATCCATCCTTAAAAGCTTTCAATAGTTACTGACATTACAAACTGCCGTGTGTGTGTGTGTGTGTGTGTGTGTGTGTTTGTGTCCGCCCTTCTAGAAAACGGAGCGCTACAGCAGCTACCCTGTGTATCACAGCGTGTACGAGACCTACGACATCGTGGCCAACTTCTACGACCCCTCCTTCCGCCGGCTTCAGGCCGTGGCGCAGGTGAGGGGCGCCCTGGTCTTTCGACTGGCCGATTCACAGCTCCTCCCCCTGGACGCCACGGAGTATGCGGCCTCGCTGGGGAAGTACGCCAAGAGCATTGCAAAGCTGGCTCAGCAGCATCTTGACGAGATGGAGATGTTCACGGTGACATTTGGTAGGTGGCCATCATGAAGCCTCATTCTTATTAAAAGTAAGGTCTGCTAACTTGGAGATCAAATCAAAGCGAACTCCCTCAGAAGCTTGGATTTCATCCAATCAGGAACAAGTAGGCTATTTAGCCACAACCTTACTCATGACCAATGAGTGGAACTACATGATAGTAAAGCGCGGAAGCCTTTCATTGATATTCTTCATTCATTCAATGGCCGCTTGCAATGTTCGTGACCCACTCACAGTTTGAAAACCGCTGGCCCAGTTGGTCTGCTCCAGCGCTTTCACAAACCCGCAGGTATAATAACAATCCGCCATCGTGCAATCGCGCCTGGATTTTTAAAGGAAATGGGAGATGACACTCGGATTGGTTTATCGTATGTTACGGCCATGAATAATGAAGAGAGTAAGTCCAACACTTTTGATCCATGCACCTGGCTCACTGACTCAGCAAAAGTGGATTTGGACACGCCCTAAATGCAATTTGCACCTCACGCTTTAGACCGTTAAAATAGAGCCCGCTGTTAATTTTAGCTCAAAGTCAGCAAGCGTTCTCAAGAATAACTGACCCTGCCTTAAAGCTCAGCTTGATACTCCTTATTACCATTCAAAAAGATTAGATTTTAATGAATTAATGATCCCAGAATGGATGACTGTTTAAACACAACACCTTGTTCTCCAGATTCGTTATTTTCTGCGGTGGAGAATTTCACTGTTGCAGCAAGGGACTTCCATACACGCCTTCACAGTGTTGACAGAACAAAGTAAGTGTGTGTGTGTGGCTAATTCACTACCATTGGGCATGTGACCTAATAAGTATTTGAACATATGGGTGCTTCCATATGTTCAAGTATATCTCTGCTCCAACACACCTGATTCAAATTAATGGGTCGTTAAAGAAGCCTG
The DNA here is from genome assembly GCA_027564755.1 of Amblyopsis hoosieri. Classification (NCBI taxonomy): domain Eukaryota; kingdom Metazoa; phylum Chordata; class Actinopteri; order Percopsiformes; family Amblyopsidae; genus Amblyopsis; species Amblyopsis hoosieri. The sequence continues at coordinate 8,356 of JAODUE010001943.1, forward strand.
ATAACGCCTCCATCCAGGACCAGAATTTAATAGCCCTGCTGTACAGTACATGTATAATAATATTTCCTAAATGAATCCTTATATGGGGGATGAACTACATTCAGCATAATCTGCACTGACCAATTACAGAGGGAACGCCTTAGCAAGGGAGGCCATAGCCCAAGGGCTCTAGCATCTAACACTAGATTGTTCTTGTGGTGTCGGAGAGTGAGGTTTACTTACTTACTTACCGCACAGCGCTACCGCTGAGCACCATTACACATGCATGCACATTACAGTGTGTAAAGCACATTGAATTGTCACCCAGTATGAAATGTGCTTTACAGTAAAGCTGCCCTTGCCATGCAGTGCTTGCTTATCTCTGCCCTCTTGTGGCCAAAGATCACACACTCGTGCATTACACAAAATTAAATCTCAGCTAGAGGTCTTCACGAGTCAAAAACGTTTGACCCGATCCGAAATTAACCAAAGCATTTTTCGCCCGACCCAATTTGCATAAATTAAAAACCTAACAGACCCGAAGTACCGTGGATTTATTTTTTAAATGGACCCATACTTGTTCGGGTCCAAAAGATCCGCTGAGTACCTAAATAATAAACAGAGCCTTACAATTATGTAGCAACAGGCGACGCAAGTTGCCTATATGTTCAGGGGTGCTGGCAATAGCAGGCCTATCGCTCACCGGCGCCAATGAATGAACCTGCTGTTTCATCAAATCATGACAAAGGAATGCTGTTTTTTTTTTCAGTTTTAACATTTTGTAATTGCTTATATATATATATATATACCCGAGAATCATAGCATTTATGTCTAACCTGACCCAGATCAGAGTCAAACACTCAAAAGTTGGACCCGGTAGGGGGTCGGGTCTCGGAGGATCAGTGAAGACCTCTAGTCTCAGCCTCAACCGGTTATAAGCCATTTGTCACAAAAGCAACTCGTGCTGAACGTCTGATACATAGCCTCTTGTCAGCACGTGTGTCCCTCTGCCTAAAAGTTGCATTGTGTGTGTGTGTGTGTGTGTGTGTGTCAGTTCTCTAGAGGTGCGTATGGTGAATGACCAACTAATGTACCTGGAGAGGGCCTTCATCGACCCTCTAGGTTTACCTGACAGACCCTTCTACAGGTCAGTATGCACAGTATACATACTATGCACATTAAACACGTATACTAGGGTTGCACGATGTTGATAAAATGTTATATTGCAATATTGATTGTTAAAATTGCAATATCGATATTCATTTAAATATTTTAAACTTAAGTAAAAACACAGGTTATGGGAAAATGCATCAAAATATATGAATAACATGAATAGAACACATTTTCATATTGCACTGGAACAAGTCATTCCAGGCTACCGAGGAGGCATTCTTTTTGGCCACTAATGTTTCCTCTTCCATCTCCAGTGTCGTTGTCTTACTCAGCCACACATCTGACTTGTGTCTACATCAAACAACTAAGCAGCAGCTTTAAGAATGAATGCTCTACTTCTGTTTCTCTCCTATAGGCATGTGATCTTTGCTCCCAGCAGTCATAACAAATACGCAGGCGAGTCGTTCCCGGGAATTTACGACGCGCTGTTTGACATTAAGAACTCACCTGATCAGCAGGAGGCCTGGAGGGAAGTCAAGCGACAGATCAGCATCGCAGCATTCACCGTGCACGCTGCTGCCATGACGCTAACGCCCCCTGCCTGAACACACACACACACACACACACACACACACACACCAAACCCATCACCTGCTACAACCGAGACAGGATTACAATTACTTTTTAAACAGCAGGATGATGATGGAAGATGGCCTACCTTGTCCTGCGTGGCAAATGACGGCATATTCCATTCACTGGTGCTGACTTGGCAACACAGACGCCGTCTAGACACAGACCGTCTGAATGCTTGAGCTCGTCATCACTCATAAACCCCTATTGCCCCCAAGGAAGGCATCTTCACAATGAATGGTTCATCACAGCCATTCATATAAGATGGCAGGAAGGAAGTCAATTTGCTAGACAAATAAAGTGTAATGTGAACAATAAGTGTGATATATTAACTTATTTACTTAAGGAATACAGTATTTTGTTTACACCAGTGTGTACAAATATAGCAAGAGCTGCAGGACATAAGACCTAACAGGCATTGCATTGTATTCATAAACATATGGCACAGATTTGTAGCTAGGCAGAGATCTAGACTGGTTAGATTTTTATTTACATGGCCATTAGAATAGTGATTGCTGTAATTGCAAACAATAATAATAATAATAATAATAATAATAATAAGACAGAAGCCAATAACATGCCATGTGTAAACTATGAGTAAGAAGATAATGATATAATATTGAAAACTTGCACATATTTTGGTAACTCCTTTCACCTTATACACTTCTAAACGAAGTAATTAAATAATTAAAATGTATTTGTTTCTGTCAGAGCTACACAACTGCTGGCACATACAGCCTAGCGTATGTGTATAAGACAATCCCCTGAATATTTCTATTTGAGCTAAGACACTGGAGAATAGTGAAATCTTAACTCTGTACAGGGACGGGGTGGGTTAACAGCTATGCTGTGTTTGTCTCTCCCTGGTGTTGACCGTGTGGAAGTGTTGGCAGATAGGCGTGCCCAGGTGACCGGCTCAGCCTTCTTCATATAGACACCTCCATCTTGGCAGTCATCGTGTTTACAACACTGCTGTTCACATCAACTGCCTGATGGGGGAGACAAAGACAGCGTTAGACTATCTTCACCAAACTTCCCCCCGCAGGAGACACCTGGGGTCCTACACACACACACAGTATACAAACGTAAGGAAAACATTGATGCACCAAAATTAGCAAATAAAAGCACATGCTACTGTTGTGAAGTTCCTTGGACACAATGGAGCAGACGTGCCTGTAGCGACCACTGCTCGCATGCCACTTAACTTCGCAATGGGTTTCAATGTGTAGCGGAGCTTCTGAGAGTTTGTTTTGATTTGATGTTCTCAAGGATGACAGACCCTGCCTTGCAGCCATGTTGAAGCCTTGGATAAAAGCATCTGCTAAATGCTGTAAATGTTGTCAGTCATTCTTGCTAACTTCCAGCTCAACTCAAAACAGTATCGCTCCACTTTGTTTATGTTCCCATTTACTGAGCCAGGGATGTGTCGAAGCATCGGATTATTTTTTCAATATGCACAGAGAACAGTAAGATAACAAAATGCGGGGAGATATTTGGTTAATTTGACATAATGTGTATTGACTTAAAATGTCCTGATCCACATTAGCTAGCTCTGACTTGGAGATCCCGAGACGAGATAATCTCTCCACCTAGTCCTGGGTATTCCCCGAGGCCTCCTCCCAGCTGGACGTGCCTGGAACACCTCCCAAGGGAGGCGCCCATGTGGGGCAATCCTTAGCTGCCCGTACCACCTCAACTGGATCCTTTCGATGGAAATAAGGAGAATTGTTTTCCTTATGTTGAATTTGCCACAATACAAACAAAACTGGTTTATTGTTGTCGTGAACCAGTGTATGACCGTTTCTTTTGCACCAATCTCCCCCTGGCCTGGCTGCACCACCACACAATATCCTGTAGAGGGGGACACTCATACCACATAAACGCACAAAACTGCATGCGTAATATAATTTTAACTTGGCAATCAGTTTAGGACTGTTATAACAGCATACATACACTCACCTAAAGGATTATTAGGAACACCATACTAATACTGTGTTTGACCCCCTTTCGCCTTCAGAAC
>JAODUE010001944.1:0-12097 GCA_027564755.1 Amblyopsis hoosieri
CGAAGATTACTTCTGTTATACTTCTTAATTATAGTTGAGTGTTTTTAATTGTGTTTTTGAGAGAGTATTCGAATACTCGTTCGAAAATACCATCAAGTATTCGATACCTGTAAAATGGTATTCGGGACAGCCCTACTATATAAATTAAATGTATTATTATTATTATCATTAGTAGTAGTAATAATATTATTAATGCAGTCAGCATGCCAGTTGCATGCACCCTTAAAATGTGTGGCATCTATAGCATTGTGTAGTGTTATAATATTGAAAATACAAACTAAGTATTTTGTGTACATTTCTTTCGGTACATTTTACCGTTCCTATTGTGAGTTAAAGAGCGGGATATAACAACACACATGCATGCTACTTAGACTGAAACAGTCTAATTGACACAGGGTTAGCATAACTTGTGTGTTCTCTTGTCACAAAAGATATAGTGGTCCCACCTGAGCTCTCCTCGCCTGTATCGGTGTCACGGTGAACAGGGTAGAGCAGTGGCGTAACCAGGCCTTTGTGGGGGTGCTGGTACCCCAACACCAAGTCCTCCAGCTTACGGAAACAATTGACCTGCACTCCCTGGGTCGTCTGGGAGAAATGTCATGCAAACGTGAAAAGCATATACGAGTGTGGAACAGAATGAATAGAATAACAAACATTTCAAATATCTGTGTTTGGTGATTTGTCTATACTTCTTAGATGGTCTCCTATAGCTTCCTATTGTCGCCTGGTGTCGCTAAAGAATACATTCTGTGTATACACGATATACAGTTTAATTTGGCATAGTAGTGGTACATTGTAAAGAGCTCTACATATCCCCAGGAGATGAAGTCATGACAACCGTATCCTGAATATGACTGTGGTGAGCTGTGGTGAGCTGTATTCCTGCATTCTATGCCCTACCAGTAGGATTTAATAACTAAACATGCTAAGATAAAGTAGACATTAGTAAACATTCTCACTAAGACACTAACACACACATATTTCTAATATTCTTACACCTTTACAGTATACAAGACTGTATGCAATTATGCATGCAGTATAGCCTATACTGTATATATTGTTCGCATGATATATAATATTATGCATAATCAGCGTGGCACACACTAGACTAAAAAACTATATATGTTCTGTCCCCATTTCTTTTTTTAGAAGCTTTTGTTTTTACTGTGTGGTCAACGAAACCAATATTTGGCTCAAACTACTTGACTGCTGCAAGGAACTCTTCAAACAATATTTTTCATCCCACAAGGAACTCTTGAAAAACGATTACAAATAACTGAAAAGGATTTACAGGCAGCTTGAGGGACAGTAGCTCCAAAACATCTCCACGGCCCTCTTAGAAAAACTAAAAAGCCAAGCATGCAACGTCTTTATGAGTTAGATAGATCAAATCCAGTCAGGGCATAATGCTTATTGTAGGCTGTTCCTGATGGCAGTGGAAAAACCGTAACCGTGTTAGGACTTGGCTTTGACATGTAATGTAAAACAGCAGCCTTTTCAACAGACGTGGAGAGTCCATATTGCGATTAAGCTGGAGTTTTTTAAACTGACATTATTGCAATATAATATAATTTTCTTTTAATACTGTACAGTATACTGTGTGTGTGTGTGTGTGTGTGTGTGTACGCGCTGTGCACGTGCGTGCATGTGTGTTTGATCAAAGGGAAATGAACTATCCACACACACATAACATAGCTGCTCTATGTATTAGCACATTCAGCTTATCTATTATGTACAATACAAACCGAATTTGTTTTGCACCCACGCACACACACACACACACACACACACACACACAAACAGAGAAGCACGCCCATCGGTCAATGACCCGGTGTGTAGGTAGCCTAGGAATCTCTGTGACGTTCACTCAATTTGCCCTCTGTGTTGCTGTAAGCATGCTCTAAGCATGTCAAAGATGCCGTTCAGCTCCGGACTGAAAAACAAACACGGTTCTGTCCTTCTACACGGCGGGCCATAACAAAACCTCATTTCATGCGTCTAAAAACAACAAACTTCCATTATATTCAGAGACAGTGTTTCAAGCTCATAGCCATGCGTTGCGTTTCTCTTGTCAGTGCCAGGCTATGAAGACAGGAAAAAGCACTGCTGTGTGTGTTCGCGTGTGTCTGTGTGTGTGCGTGTGCGTGTGCATGAGAGACTCTCACCTGCACTGCTAGCAGGCCTTCCGCATCAGGGAGGATACGGTAAGTATGAACATGGCACTGGAACCTGTGGAAAACCAATAGGCCTTAATACAAAACACATTAAGGTAATGCATCTGGACTCAAACGGCACATCATAGATGCATTATGAGAGAGCTGAAACATTACAGTATTGATGTTTAAACAGACCAACACAGGCCTGTTTTTGAAATAGAAACAACTGTGCTAGCCTATTAACAATAGATGTGGCTGACAGCAATAGCTAATAAAACCAGTGGAACCTGTTATTGCTATTGCACTTTGCTTTGGCACTTCCCCCAAAAGGTAGTGATATAGTGACACTAGCAGTAGCTTTAGGAAATGCACAAAGCAGAAGTGTGCAGGCGGTGGAGGAAGCCAAGGGGAGAATGAGACACTGAGGAGAGGCTCAGCGTTCAGGAATGTGCACTGGCCTGGGCTAACCAGCAGTCAACTGGTGCTCCCACCCTCCTTCAAGAGGCCCTGGGGATGAGGTAGGGGGGAGGGTGGGGTGGGGGGGGGGTGGGGGGTCACTGAGTGAGTACAGGACTGGCTGATGGCTGGACTGTATTCACACACAATGAGCTGACAAGACAGTTGCAAAGGGGATACGAAGCTGAGAATGGGCTGTGGACCACCGGCCTGGCCTGCCAAATGATTCTGTGGTGTAGATATAACTAAATAATGTAATTAAAATAAATACATTAATTTAATGGTTTACTTATTTATAATAGTTGTGTAAGTCACACTTATTTTTAATATATTGTTTATTTATGTATTGTTAATGGTATAATATTATTGCAATTTTGGTTTCCAAACCCTATTCTCGGTTTAAGCAGTAGCATTCTCTGTGCTGTTTGCTGGCACAGCAACGTGGGACTGATGGACATGGCAGGGAGAGATGCTGCTGAATCCATTTGGACGTTTAGGTTTTCTGCAGCCATTCACATTGGTTATGTTTCCAATCACACACGCCAAAAGCACAGACGTCTCACAAGAGGACATCATTAGTCCTGGGAATGGCACTTAAAAATGTGCTGTCAGACCAAGAGCATGTAGGTTAATTCCTGCACCACATTAGCAGTTTCACTAACTGGCATAAACACAACCAACAGCGGTTGAAAGAGTTTCAAGTAGTTGACCCTATTATTATTGATAGAAGTGGTCTTACTAAGCTGCATTGAAACCAACAGCATAATGAGACCCCTTGGCTGGTAATGTACGTGAGGGCAAAAACACTGTAAACAAGTAATTTCTGAAATAGCAAAAATAATGTAAAATCAAAAGAATATGTCTGCACTGAAAATCCAAGTGCAGTTGCACCTCATGACCAGATATGGCCATTCATATGCCAAGTTGCCCTATGCAGCTTTAACCAGTTCTCTCCCAGTTTATGTTTAGTGTTCAGGGCACCATGAAGGGAGACAGAACACAGGTGCCAATATTTGTTTATAGGATGTGTGAAAAGAATGACATTTCTTAATTTAACATTTTAAAAATATATTTTAAACTTTAGATTTAGAGCAACATTTTATTAGAGGGGGTTTCTCACATTTACCGTACTACTGTTGACTACTGGTGTGTATCCATGCATCAAAGTGATACATCAGATGTATAGAACTAGAACACACTAGCCTATTGCAATCGACAGACACATTTATTGTAGATAGCGGCTACATCTATAAATATGTCTTCCTATTGTTATTCTGACAAAGGTTAGAGCAATCAAAGAAGCATGTCTATGTTTAGTTGTAAACAGAGACCAAAGGAGATTAGTGAGAGTGCATAATATACCTGTGTTGATCTATACGTGTGTATCTTCCACAGTTACACATAGGTGTTATACTCACAGCAGACACAAGGCGTAGGCTCCTGGCACAGACTCGCTGTCTCTCACTAGGTAGCTCCCATCCCTGCCCGCCTGTGCCAACAAGTCCTCCGCATGCACCCTGCTGATATCACGGTGATACCAAGCTGCCGTAGCCATGGCGATGCCCGTGTGAAAAGAAGGCTTCCGTGTTCGTCAAGAGGGCACACAGTAGGAGGGGAAAACGCTGGACATGACAGTCACCATAGATATGCCTCCTCCAAGCAAAGGTCAGAAATTCTGGGGCTGGCGGTGCCACTCTGTTCAGCCGTGTGTCTTCCTGGGTCCTGCTGAGCCTTTGCCGGCTCACGCATCCCGGAGCTGTGGGCGTTTATGTGTGGCCACGCCGCTACATTGGCTCACCTGCGACCAGACAAAATGCTGAACACAGCTGCTGAATGCAGGTGGGTGTGTCGCTGGAACAAGTGTAGGCCATTAACCAACAAAGCCAGGGCAAAGAATGGAAGAGCACGACACACACAAAGGGAGATACAGGTAGCCTATAAGGGAGTCTGGGGGAAGGTAATTGTGCCTGTGGGGGCAGCAACGCAGCCTGTAGCTCAACCACAAACACAGGCCCTCCTCTTGTCCCCAATGCACAAGCCACATGCAAACAACAGGAAAGAAGAACCAAGAATGGCTAAACAAACAAATCCGGCCACATGCTCTGAGGTCAGGCACTCACACACAGCGTACACCTACCTGTACGCACATACACACACACACACACTCACTCAGCATGAAAAGCAGGCAGGCGTGCAAGAGAAACCAGAGAAATTCAAATGATTTGCCTGATCTGTTGCCTTATAAGGGAAAGGGAACACCCCATAGAGAGGTGCTCAGCTGATGCTTACAGTTCTAGTCTGAAGAAACTCCCTCCTCGCGTATTCCACACGTAGATCCCAATGAGATAGTGTCTGGAGAAAAGCGGGACATTCTCGTGCTGGATAAACAATGCGCTGGAGAGTGTGCGCTTATGTGTGTGTGTGTGTGTGTGTGTGTGTGTGTGTGTGTGTGTGTGTCTCCAGCGGTGCTTCAGCGTGCTGTCACAGCATATGGAGGACGCAGGGAAGCGCAGAACAGGACGGCCCCATTAGAGCGCATGGGCAGACAGAGGAAGTGACTCGCTGCTCCAGATGTGAACAGAAAGGAAGAGAGGGGGGGGCGGGGGGTGAGAGAGAGAGAGAGAGAGAGAGAGAGAGAGAGAGGGAGAAAATGCCAAAAAAAGTTCTTGCCTTACCCTTTGTGCAGTTTTCACTGGACTCTCTCTCACTCTCTCTCTCTATCTCTCACGCTCTCTCTCACTCTCGCACTCTCTCTATCTCTCTCGGTCTCTCTCTCTCTCACTCACTCTCTCCTCTCTCTATCTCTCTCGCTCTTTCTCGCTCGCTCTCTCTCTCTCTCTTTCTCTCTCTCTCTCTCTCTCTCTCTCTCCACCCCTCTATGTTCTGTCCCACCCTTATTCCCATAACCCGCCTTTGTCCTCAAGTTTCAAACAGAAAACGCACAGTAGGTGGGCTATACTTGGCCCAGCTCCATTCACTCCATTCACTTTTTGTTTTGTCTTTATTGGTAAGATGTCACCGTCGTACTGCCTTTCCCTTATCCCCCTTTAGGTTTGGTCACGTTCCCTTCACAGTATCTTCATTCCCTTATGGTCCTTCCCTGCATATGGTTTTGATCATCCTGCTGCCTTCTGACTTTATTCCTCTGCCCTACAAAACAACACCCCTCACACACGCACACACACACGCATGCACGCACGCACGCACACATGCACGCACGCACACGCACGCACACACACATTCCATATTAACTAGACTGCAGAACAATGTGGGAAGCTGTTTGGTCCTATCATTCCTCTTCTCCCTTCCACGACTCAGCAGAAAATCTACCCACCTCCAACCACATGCTAAACAAAACAAGAACAACCCTCTGTGACTGTGGCTACTAAACCCTCATTTTCTCATCAATATTCCACTAATGCAGCCAACAGTATGCAATGGAAAAGTTATGGCTGCGTACGTCTACAAATACACAAAGAAGTAAGATCAAACCAATTACACTTGTAAGTATATAGTTATATATTACAAGGATTAGAAGTTAACTCCAAAAGTGATAATGAATAACAATAAGCTTAAATACATATTGAGACATTGACTATTACACACTAGTAGGCATATGTTCACAGAGGACGGCACAGGTCTTTGGAGGTTAGTCTTTTGTTTAAACAGCATACAGAATACTCAGACTTAAGATCATTTTACCGTCTACCCTGCGCTGACTTTTTCAACTTCTGTGTTTGTCAAGCGTTAGCCATCCAGACCTATAGTAAATATCAAGCCTCAGAGGGCGGTTACATCACCGTGTTATGCAGGCTTCAAACCCAGAAAGGTTGCTGTTTTACAATGTTCCAAGTAATGGCCATGCTGTGCAACAGCACTTCAAAGTCACAAAGTCTCACTTTGTGACTTGAGCCAACTAATCACAGAGCTGAGTACAGGAAAGGTCAGAGTTGAGTTGACTACAGCAGAAATGAGTGCACGCCACTAAGAACAGCAAGGCACATGCACAGCTCCATTAACTTCAGTCAAAACTGTCCTCCTCGCCGGTCAGTGTATAATAGAAACACTGCAAAAAATGCCCTATCAACTATAAGTGTAAATATATTAGTTTGAGCTTATTTATGCTTAAAACAAGCAAATGTGGCTGCCAGTGCAGTAAGTGAAATTCACTTGATAAGATTTCTCAAATTAAATGCAGATTTACTTAATTTATGTCACTAGATAAGGCATTTATATTAGAAACAAGTCCAACTAGATTTTAAATCTAAAAACAAGATTATCAGGTAGATGTCAGTTTTTGCAGTGAAGCACACATTGTGGTAAACACACTAAATAAGTGGTGTGATGATGTCCATTTGATTCACACTAACACACATGGGCTACACACAATGTGAGTCAGATAACACATGGGATGTTGACATATAGGATGATACAGCAACACTATACCTATTGAACACCGTGTGTTTATGTTAATGGCTGGCGGTGCCATGCTTGAGACCCGTCAGCCGTATAAAGCTCATGTGCCTAAACTGTCACAAGCTTAGTTGGTGAGGAGATTAGTGTCCATGCAGAGTATAAAAACAATTTCAAATAACATATGTTGACAAAAAGGCTTAAATAGGATTTATTTACTTATTTAGGATTTTCTGAACTATCCATTAAACTACTGTAGCTAATACATTTAGTAATTGAAAGGTCATTTTGTTTTTGCTATTAAGAACTAATGGTTTCCTAAAAGCTGATGCTGCTGTCAGAGGTGAATTATTGTAAGGCAGACCATCAATAAGCAGACTTGAGAGGCTTACTCATAACACACAGAAGAGATGCCACACAAACACAATCTCCAACACCGGATTTACACTGTATTATCAAGATAATGGCTTAATACAGATGTGTTCACCCAGGAAGTGTCAGTTCCTTTATCTGCTGCATACCAGATGTCATTGGTTTTACCCTATTTTTGATCAGAGAAGCATTCAAATGTTGTAATTAAATGACTATACATGTCTATATTACGAATTACTGTTAGTGTTTGCATTATGAAATGCAGAAGTTAGATTGAATGTAAATGGAGGCATTGGAGGCAGTCAGATCCTGTTTTGAGACCTGACATACTGTATGTTCTAATTTAGTTTGTTTTCACCTGTTCACCAATATCTACAAGACATTGTAATTGTTCTCACTGCAAGTTGCTTTGAAGATAAGTGATGGAATTATGTAGTCATTGTGGAAGCAATTTTATCATTGTTTGTGTCATTTACAATAATTATACAGTGAAGACGGACAGGACAGGACTCAAAATTGCATTAAAGGTATAGTTAGTGGTAAGTCATTATCGAGAAAGCTCCCGCAGAAGCTCAGCCCCACCACACTGGAAATGCATTGCCAAGGTTAGGATTGTTGTTGTGTGCAGTCTGCATCACTTTGTTTATATTCCTATTTACGGAGCCAGGGCTCTGTAGAAGTACATGATTATTGTTTCAGCACGCAAAGATAGCGTAATGCAGCGGGCCGCGAGGAGATATTGTGAATATATTACAATCACTAAGTTTGAAGGTATAGCCTGGCGAACTTGGTTACACCAGCTGATCCGACAGTTTAATCCACAGGAGTCCGCAGGTGTAGGCAGCTTAAAGAAGATCCCAGGCCTTGTGACAGCAGAGATAAAGCCATAATCAGAGAACCATCCATCTAGTTCATTATACCTGTCTGCCAAGGTGTCAGGTATCTGCCACAGACCCATAATTCGGGCATGACATTAATCATTCAATTAAACCTAGCTACCAAGGCGATGCTACAATTCATGCTGTGGCCTTTGACATAAACAAGCACCACATTGGAATAGAGTCACACATTGGATCCAATGTTTTCTGTCACAGGGACAGACTCAGAAAACCCTGGCAGAAATGCTATTTGTAATCCCAGCAACCAAACACCCCAAATCCGATTAATACAGTATTATTCTGATCTTGTCTAAGCCCCAGCTATTGACTAATTGTAAATCGCTTTGGATAAAAGCGTCTGCTAAATGCTATTAATTTAAATAGAAAAAATGGTCTTGCAGTTTAGTCAAATAACTGTTGTTGCAAGAGAACAAAACTATACAGAGAATAAATTAAGATTCATGTTAGAGTATTTCAGTTAAAAACTTTTTATTGAAAATGTATTTGGTTATTGAAAATGTATATAAATATAAATACTGTATTTTATTTTTTTGCCAAACATATGACCTAAACAAATAAAACATACCTTCATATCCAGTTATCAGATATCTTCATATTAATGTTTACATTGTATTGTATGGAACCTGGGCTGTGTAGTAACACCATATTATTGTTTTCAGAGCGCACAGAGATAGCAGACTGTGAGAAGATATTTGGTGAATTTGACAAAAAAGGATGTGTATTAGCTTTCAATTGCATACTTAAGATTCTTTATGTTTGTGGATTTTTTTTTAAATGGGGTTTGTGGCTTAAACTGTTGAACCCCACTGATATGCTGTCTCATATGGGGGGATCAAAATACAGAGACTGGTTGTGGATGTCTCATATGGGGGGATCAAAATACAGAGACTGGTTGTGGATGTGATTGTCTTTATAACACAAACTAAGTTGAGGTGCAACTTGTAACTCACACTGTGGGCTAAAGAAGAAATGGACTAATGAATTAATAAGATTGTCTCTAAAAGTAGAACCATTACTCAGTTGCAGGCTGTGTAAGCTGAAGGCCAGGGTGCGAGGCGTAGGTTGTGGAACAGTGTAAAGGCACAGGAGTGGCAGCCACTGTGCAGACAACAGTCTGGGATTTACAGACAGGACAACACAGGAAAAACACCTAAAAAAACTGAAGAAAAGGTATTAAGATTACAAGTTATTGTTGATTACAATTATTATTATTATTGAATTGTGTTTACAGGTACTGCTTGATAGATGTACAGTTACTCTCTATGCATGTATCTAACTCTCTAACTTGAACATTTGTGAATTTTTAATACTCAACTAGTATCGACTAAAATTCTACAATGCTCTATAAGATGGATATGTATTGGTGTAGTTAATTGTACGTAAGCAGCGTTATACAGTACCTGAACAACTACAAATAGTAGCCGCATACCACATTGATTAAATGTCAGATGATGTTCGATTAATATCCACAATCATTTAAAATAGTGTAATCATATGGAAACCTTTTATGCAGTGACATGATGTGAGTGTAAACATTCTGCAAAGCCACATTTTGGTCATTTACTTTTGTCTTTGTCATTAGCAGAACACCCTCAGCCATCTTACAGACATGTCAAAGTAAGTATTATAAGTATATGTTTGGGTGCTTTCCCAAAACTCTTACTTAATACACTTTTCTGGATTTCAAACTATATTTTGGATAACTGTATATAGTGCAGACAATAAAAACATGATAACAACACCTACTTACTGTATGCGCTTTGCAATCATATCAGCATGAAAATTCAGAAATATGTCATGACAATATTTGACATGATTTATGGTGCAAGCTTTATATTTGAATGCACTGGTTTAACATAGACCATGTCCTTATACAAACTCTTTTGATTAAAATTAGATTGGCTCAGGATTCAATCAGGGATCAAAGGGTAAATCCATTTCCAAAAAACACAGAGTGAGGTTCAGCTGCTTGTAACATCCTCTATCTAACATTCACATCATAGAAAAAGCATGTAGGATATCTGATTCCTCCAAAAAACCCTGATTACAGGATACAGACAAATCCTGATTAAATAGGATCTTTCAGATTTGGTCTTGAAGGAAAAGTAAAGCCAGGACGTTTTAAAAGGATTTCCAGACACATGAAGCGGGAAAACCACAGAGTGCATGATTATATACAATATAGAATATTAATAATAATAATATCATAATAAGAAAAAGGTTAGCAACGGAATGGCCATTTTCCTTTACAAAACATTAGACAGTCGAATACTACTAAGCACAGAACGTTCTGGAAACAGAATCTGATGAAATCAGAAGCCATCTAGCTACCTGATACGCAAGAAGAAAAGTGCAGATGTTTTTCACTCTCAGTTGACGTTAAGAGATGTGTTGTGTTCAGATCAAACCGCACTGCAGTTTGAACTTATGGTCCACAGTCTGAGTATGGGAATAAGATGTATGAAGGCCTGTAATCCTACAACATATTATGGAGCATTATGACCCAAGACCCATAGATGCTTGGAATGTATTTGTAATGATGATTATCATGTCATTATCACATAGATCCCCTGATGTGACGAAACTGTTCATTATTCATTTGATTTTAGGCTCAATGTTTATCATGCTCAGTGAACATCAATCCTCAAGGGAAATTAAATTATTTTAGCTCATTGAGTCTCCTTTCTCTTCTATGTAGGGTTTTCAAAAAGACCAGCAGCGGCGGCGATGTGAGTGGCTTCCCTAACATAATCATTATAGGGCCTTTCCCTGGCATTGGCAGGGGTGCAATTTGTAACCCAATAGCTCCCTGAAATAGCTGCTGGCTAAACTAATTTGTATTTGTTTTTCTTGAAGATTGCCTTGTATTTGGCAAAGAGAGACTTTGTGGACAGTGTGGATTCTGTGGAGATAGTTGGTAAGGTGTAGTTTTTGTTTGAGCACAAATGTGTGACAATTGTATTTCTCTGCATTTTCTAATGAGGACATTTTTGTTCTCATTTATAGATGGGGTGCTCAAAGTCGACCCTACCAACCTTAAAGGCAGAAAAGGTAGTCTACAATGGACTATTTACAACATTCGTTTTACAACTAAATGGAATTAACTGTCTATCATCTTTGCAGTATTTGTGTACCTTGCCTGTGCCTTCCGCTATGGCAGTGAAGACTTGGATGTAATGGGCCTCTCCTTTAGGAAGGATATCTGGGTGCAGCGGGTCCAAATATATCCACCTCAAGATGGAAACCCACCGCACACCCCAATGCAAGAATTCCTATTAACGAAAGTTGGAGAGCAAGGCCATCCCTTTAGGTTCCAGGTAAAGGAAATACACATCTCTCAGCAGCACCATACTGACCTTTCCACTAGTGCAATACCATTTTTCAGCATGAATCAGTCCTGCCGTTGCATTTATACTGAAAGGGATCAATGCAATGATGCCATGGTTTCCACATTCCTATTGTTTGCAGATGCCGCCAAATCTGCCGTGCTCCGTAGGACTACAGCCTGGACCAAGAGACAGTGGCAAGGTACCGTGATAACACCCATTGTCTTTGTCTGCCTTCTCTTACATCCATGTTGTATTCTGAGTGTGTTTGCTGTGTACCGTTACAGGCTTGTGGCATTGATTTTGAGGTGAAGGGGTACATTGCCAACGATGCCAACAATCCAGACGAGGTCATTGAAAAGAAGTATGTGTATCTCATTTGAGCCTTACATTATTACTGATGGAGATTTGTGGGATGCACATCCAGGGCACGAAGCTCCCGTTCCACCACATCCCAAAGATGCTCTATTGGGTT